>JAKRSK010012222.1:0-47606 GCA_029891615.1 Natrix natrix natrix | reverse complement strand
TCCGAGCTCTGGGTCAAAAGTTCCGTTTTCTGGCTGAATTGAGTTCCTTTGTCAATTGGGAGATGAGCTTTGGTCTAACCTCAGGGAAAGCTCAGATCAGCAAATGGAATGGTTCTTTAGCTTTCCCGACCCAGGACACCATTAAGGTGTAATGTGGTTCGCAACGGAGCTCTGGGTCAAAAGTTACGTTTTCTGTCTGAATAGAGTTCCTTTGGAATTTTGGGAGATAAGCTTTGGTCTAACTCCTCAGGGAAAGCTCAGATCAACGAATGGAACTGGTATTTTAGCTTCCCCGACCCAGGACACCATTAAGATGTGTATGTCGTTGAAACGAGCTCTGGGTCAAAAGTTCTCTTTTCTGGCTGAATTGAGTTCCTTTACCAATTGGGAGATGAGCTTTGGTCAGATCAGCAAATGGAATGGTTCTTTAGCTTCCGCGACCCAGGACACAACTAAGATTTGTAGGTTGTTCGGAACCGAGCTCTGGGTGAAAAGTTACGTTTTCTGGCTGAATTGAGTTCCTTTGCCAATTGGGAGATGAGCTTTGGTATAACCTCAAAGAAAGCTCAAGTCAGCGAATGGAATGGTTCTTTAGCTTCGCCGACCCAGGACACCACTAAGATTTCTACGTGGTTCGGAACCGATCTCTGGGTCAAAAGTTCCATTTTGTGGCTGAATTGATTTCCTTTGTCAATTGGGAGATGAGCTTTAGTCTAACTCCTCAGGGAACGCTCAGTTCAACGAATGGAACTGGTATTTTAGCTTCCCCGACCCAGGACACCACTAAGATGGGTATGTGGTTGAAACGAGCTCTGGGTCAAAAGTTCCCTTTTCTGGCTGAATTGAGTTCTTTTGCCAATTGGGAGATGAGCTTTGGTCAGGTCAGCGAATGGCGTGGTTTTTTAGCTTTCCTGTCGTGTTCGAAACTGAGCTCTGGTACAAAAGTTACGTTTTCTGGCTGAATTGAGTTCCTTTGCCAATTGGGAGATGAGCTTTGGTTTAACCTCAAAGAAAGCTCAGGTCAGCGAATGCAATGGTTCTTTAGCTTCCCCGATTTTGGACACCAGTAATATGTGTATGTTATTCGAAACCGAGCTCTGGGTCAAAAATTTCGTTTTCTGGCTGAATTGAGTTCCTTTGCTATTTAGGAGATAAGCTTTGGTCTCACACAGAGAATGCTCAGATCAGCGAATGGAGTCGTTTTGTAGCTTCCCCGACGCAGGACCCAACTAAGATGTGTATGTGGTTCGGTACCGAGCTCTGGGTCAAAAGTTAGGTTTTCTGGCCTAATTCGGGTTTTTTGCCAATTCTGGGATACGATTTAGTCTAACTCTTAAGGGAAACTTCAGATCAGCGAATGGAGTGGTTTTTTAGCTTCCCCGACCCAGGACCCAACTAAGGTGTTTATGTGGTTCGGTACCGAGCTCTGGGTCAAAAGTCACGGTTTCTGGCTGAATTCAGGTTTTTTGCCAATTCTGGGATACGATTTATGTGGTTCCGAACCGAGCTCTGAGTCAAAAGTTCCCTTTTCTGGCTGAATTGAGTTCCTTTGCCAATTGAGAGATGAGCTTTGGTCTAACCTCAGGGAAAGCTCAGATCAGCGAATATAGTCGTTTCTTAGCTACCCCGACCCAGGACACCACTGAGATTTGTACGTGGTTCGAAACCGAGCTCTGGGTCAAAAGTTGCGTTTTCTGGCTGAATTGAGTTCCTTTGTCAATTGGGAGTTGAGCTTTGGTCTAACTCCTCAGGGAAAGCTCAGATGAACGAATGGTCTTTTAGCTTCCCCGACCCAGGACCTAACTAAGATGTGTATGTGGTTCCGAACCGAGCTCTGGGTCAAAAGTTACGTTTTCTGGCTGAATTGAGTTCCTTTGCCAATTGGGAAATGAGCTTTGGTCAGATCAGCGAATGGAGTGGTTTTTTAGCTTTCCTGTCATGGGACATAACCAATATGTGTTTCGTGTTCGAAACAGCTCTGGGTCAAAAGTAACGTTTTGTGGCTGAATTCAGGTTTTTTGCCAATTCTGGGATACGATTTAGTCTAACTCCTCAGGGAAAGTTCAGATCACCGAATGGAGTGGTTCTTAAGCTTCCCCGAACCAGGACACAACTGAGATCTGTACTTGGTTCGGAACCGAGCTCTGGGTCAAAAGTTCCGTTTTCTGGCTGAATTGAGTTCCTTTGTCAATTGGGAGATAAGCTTTGGTCTAACCTCAGGGAAAGCTCAGATCAGAGAATAAGGTCGTTTCTTAGCTACCCTGACCCAGTACACCACTGAGATGTGTACGTGGTTCGAAACCGAGTTCTGGGTCAAAAGTTACGTTTTCTGTCTGAATTGAGTTCCTTTGCCAATTGGGAGATGAGCTTTAGTCAGATCAGCGAATGGAGTGGTTTTTTAGCTTTCCTGTCAGGGGACATAACCAATATGTGTTTCGTGTTCGAAACAGCTCTGAGTCAAAAGTTACGTTTTCTGGCTGAATTGAGTTCCTTTATCAATTGGGAGATGAGCTTTGGTCAGATCAACGAATGGAATGGTTCTTTAGCTTCCCCGACCCAGTACACAACTAAGATCTGTACGTGGTTCGGAACCGAGCTCTTGGTCAAAAGTTCCGTTTTCTGGCTGAATTGAGTTCCTTTATCAATTGGGAGTTGAGCTTTGGTCTAAGTCCTCAGGAAAAGCTCAGATGAGGGAATGGAGTGGTCTTTTAGCTTCCCCGACCAAGGACGCAACTAAGATGTGTATGTGGTTCTGAACCGAGCTCTGGGTCAAAACTTAGGTTTTCTGGCTGAATTCAGGTTTTTTGCCAATTCTGGTATACGATTTATGTGGTTCCGAACCGAGCTTTGGGTCAAAAGTTCCCTTTTCTGGCTGAATTGAGTGCCAATTGGGAGATGAGCTTTGGTCTAACCTCAGGGAAAGCTCAGATCAGCGAATATAGTCGTTTCTTAGCTACCCCGACCCAGGACACCACTGAGATGTGTACGTGGTTCGAAACCGAGCTCTGGGTCAAAAGTTACGTTTTCTGGCTGAATTGAGTTCCTTTGCCAATTGGGAGTTGAGCTTTGGTCTAACTCCTCAGGGAAAGCTCAGATGAGCGAATGGAGTGGTGTTTTAGCTTCCCCGACCCAGGACCCAACTAAGATGTGTATGTGGTTCTGAAAAGAGCTCTGGATCAAAAGTTAGGTTTTCTGGCTGAATTCAGGTTTTTTGCCAATTCTGGGATACGATTTAGTCTAACTCCTCAGGGAAAGTTCAGATCACCGAATGGAGTGGTTCTTAAGCTTCCCCGACCCAGGACACAACTAAGATCTGTACGTGGTTCGGAACCGAGCTCTGGGTCAAAAGTTCCGTTTTCTGGCTGAATTGAGTTCCTTTGTCAATTGGGAGATGAGCTTTGGTCTAACCTCAGGGAAAGCTCAGATCAGCGAATGGAGTGGTTTTTTTAGCTTCCCCGACCCAGGACACCACTAAGATGTGTATATGGTTGAAACGAGCTCTGGGCAAAAAGTTCCTTTTATTGGCTGTATTGAGTTCCTTTGCCAATTGGGAGATGACCTTTTGTCAGGTCAGCGAATGGAGTGGTTTTTTGCTTTCCTGTCGTGTTCGAAACTGAGCTCTGGGACAAAAGTAACGTTTTCTGGCTGAATTCAGGTTTTTTGCCAATTCTTGGATACGATTTACTCTAACTCCTCAGGGAAAATTCAGGTCAGCGAATGGAGTGGTTTTGTAGCTTCCCCGACCCAGGACAAAACAAAGATCTGTACGTGGTTCGGAACCGAGCTCTGGGTCAAAAGTTCCGTTTTCTTGCTGAATTGAGTTCCTTTGTCAATTGGGAGATGAGATTTGGTCTAACCTCAGGGAAAGGTCAGATCAGCGAATAAGGTCGTTTCTTAGCTACCCCGACACAGGACACTACTAAGATGTATATGTTTGAAACGAGCTCTGGGCAAAAAGTTCCTTTTATTGGCTGTATTGAGTTCCTTTGCCAATTGGGAGATGAGCTTTTGTCAGGTCAGCGAATGGAGTGGTTTTTTAGCTTTCCTGTCGTGTTCGAAACTGAGCTCTGGGACAAAAGTAACGTTTTCTGTCTGAATTGAGTTCCTTTGTCAATTGGGAGTTGAGCTTTGGTCTAACTCCTCAGGGAAAGCTCAGATGAGTGAATGGAATGGTTCTTTAGCTTCCCCGACCCAGGACACCACTAAGATTTGTACGTGGTTCGGTACCGAGCTCTCGGTCAAAAGTCACGTTTTCTGGCTGAATTGAGTTCGATTGCCAATTGGGAGATGAGCTTTAGTCAGATCAGCGAATGGAGTGGTTTTTTAGCTTTCCTGTCAGGGGACATAACCAATATGTGTTTCGTGTTCGAAACAGCTCTGACTCAAAAGTTACGTTTTCTGGCTGAATAGAGTTCCTTTGCCATTTGGGAGGTAAGCTTTGATCTAACTCCTCAGGGAAAGCTCAGATGAGCGAATGGAATGGTTCTTTAGCTTCCCCGACCCAGGACATCACTAAGATGGGTATATGGTTGAAACGAGCTCTGGGTCAAAAGTTCCCTTTTCTTGCTGAATTGAGTTCCTTTGTCAATTGGGAGATGAGATTTGGTCTAACCTCAGGGAAAGGTCAGATCAGCGAATAAGGTCGTTTCTTAGCTACCCCGACACAGGACACCACTGAGATGTGTACGTGGTTCGAAACCGCGCTCTGGGTCAAAAGTTACGTTTTCTGGCTGAATTGAATTCCTTTGTCAATTGGGAGTTGAGCTTTGGTCTAAGTCCTCAGGGAAAGCTCAGATGAGTGAATGGAATGGTTCTTTAGCTTCCCCGACCCAGGACACCACTAAGATTTGTACGTGGTTCGGTACCGAGCTCTCGGTCAAAAGTCACGTTTTCTGGCTGAATTGAGTTCCTTTGCCAATTGGGAGATGAGCTTTAGTCAGATCAGCGAATGGAGTGGTTTTTTAGCTTTCCTGTCAGGGGACATAACCAATATGTGTTTCGTGTTCGAAACAGCTCTGAGTCAAAAGTTACGTTTTCTGGCTGAATTGAGTTCCTTTATCAATTGGGAGTTGAGCTTTGGTCTAAGTCCTCATGAAAAGCTCAGATGAGCGAATGGAGTGGTCTTTTAGCTTCCCCGACCCAGGACCCAACTAAGATGTGTATGTGGTTCCGAACCGAGCTCTGTGTCAAAACTTACGTTTTCTGGCTGATTTCAGGTTTTTTGCCAATTCTGGGATACGATTTATGTGGTTCCGAACCGAGCTCTGGGTCAAAACTTCCCTTTTCTGGCTGAATTGAGTGCCAATTGGGAGATGAGCTTTGGTCTAACCTCAGGGAAAGCTCAGATCAGCGAATATAGTCGTTTCTTAGCTACCCCGACCCAGGACACCACTGAGATGTGTACGTGGTTCGAAACCGAGCTCTGGGTCAAAAGTTACGTTTTCTGGCTGAATTGAGTTCCTTTGTCAATTGGGAGTTGAGCTTTGGTTTAAGTCCTCAGGAAAAGCTCAGATGAGCGAATGGAGTGGTCTTTTAGCTTCCCCGACCCGGGACCCAACTAAGATGTGTATGTGGTTCTGAAAAGAGCTCTGGGTCAAAAGTTAGGTTTTCTGGCTGAATTCAGGTTTTTTGCCAATTCTGGGATACGATTTATGTGGTTCCGAACCGAACTCCGGGTCAAAAGTTCCCTTTTCTGGCTGAATTGAGTTCCTTTGCCAATTGGGAGATGAGCTTTGGTCAGATCAGCGAATGGAGTGGTTTTTTAGCTTTCCTGTCGTGTTCGAAACTGAGCTCTGGGACAAAAGTAACGTTTTCTGGCTGATTTCAGGTTTTTTGCCAATTCTGGGATACGATTTAGTCTCTCAGGGAAAATTCAGGTCAGCGAATGGAATGGTTTTTTAGCTTCCCCGACCCAGGACCCAACTAAGATGTGTATATGGTTTCGTACCGAGCTGTGGGTCAAAAGTTACGTTTTCTGGCTGAATTCAGGTTTTTTACCAATTCTGGGATACGATTTAGTCTAACTCCTCAGGGAAAGTTCAGATCAGCGAATGGTGTGGTTTTTTAGCTTCCCCGACCCAGGACCCAACTAAGATGTCTATGTCGTTCGGTACCGAGCTCTGGGTCAAAAGTCACGATTTCTGGCTGAATTGAGTTCCTTTGTCAATTGGGACATGAGCTTTGGTCTAACTCCTCAGGGAAAGCTCAGATCAGCGAATGTAATGGTTGTTTAGCTTTCCCGACCCAGGACACCATTAAGGTGTAATGTGGTTCGGAATGGAGCTCTGGGTCAAGAGTTACGTTTTCTGTCTGAATAGAGTTCCTTTGGAATTTTGGGAGATAAGCTTTGGTCTAACTCCTCAGGGAAAGCTCAGATCAACGAATGGAACTGGTATTTTAGCTTCCCCGACCCAGGACACCATAAAGATGTGTATGTCATTGAAACGAGCTCTGGGTCAAAAGTTACCTTTTCTGGCTGAATTGAGTTCCTTTGCCAATTGGGAGATGACATTTGGTCAGATCAGCGAATGGAGTGGTTTTTTAGCTTTCCTGTCATGGGACATAACCAATATGTGTTTCGTGTTCGAAACTGAGCTCTCGGTCAAAAGTAACATTTTCTGGCTGAATTCAGATTTTTTGCCAATTCTGGGATACGATTTAGTCTAACTCTTAAGGGAAAGTTCAGATCAGCGAATGGAATGGTTCTTTAGTTTCCCCGACCCAGGACCCAACTAAGATGTAATGTGGTTCGGAACCGAGCTCTGGGTCAAAATTTACGTTTTCTGTCTGAATAGTTGATTTGGAATTTTGGGAGATAAGCTTTGGTCTAAGTCCTCAGGGAAAGCTCAGATCAACGAATGGAGTGGTTTTTAGCTTCCCCGACCCAGGAGACCACTAAGATGTGTATGTCGTTGAAACGAGCTCTGGGTCAAAAGTTCCCTTTTCTGGCTGAATTGAGTTCCTTTGCCAATTGGGAGATGAGCTTTGGTCTAACTCCTCAGGGAAAGCTCAGATCAGCGAATGGAATGGTTTTTTAGCTTTCCTGTCATGGGACATAACCAATATGTGTTTCGTGTTCGAACGTTCTGGGTCAAAAGTAACGTTTTCTGGCTGAATTCAGGTTTTTTGCCAATTCTGGGATACGATTTAGTCTAACTCCTCAGGGAAAGTTCAGATCACCGAATGGAGTGGTTCTTAAGCTTCCCCGACCCAGGACACCACTAAGATTTGTACGTGGTTCGGTACCGAGCTCTCGGTCAAAAGTCACGTTTTCTGGCTGAATTGAGTTCCTTTGCCAATTGGGAGATGAGCTTTAGTCAGATCAGCGAATGGAGTGGTTTTTTAGCTTTCCTGTCAGGGGACATAACCAACATGTGTTTCGTGTTCGAAACAGCTCTGAGTCAAAAGTTACGTTTTCTGGCTGAATAGAGTTCCTTTGCCATTTGGGAGATAAGCTTTGGTCTAACTCCTCAGGGAAAGCTCAGATGAGCGAATGGAATGGTTCTTTAGCTTCCCCGACCCAGGACATCACTAAGATGGGTATGTGGTTGAAACGAGCTCTGGGTCAAAAGTTCCCTTTTCTGGCTGAATTGAGTTCCTTTGCCAATTGGGAGATGAGCTTTGGTCTAACCTCAGGGAAAGCTCAGATCAGCGAATAAGGTCGTTTCTTAGCTACCCCGACCCATGACACCACTAAGATTTGTACGTGGTTCGGTACCGAGCTCTCGGTCAAAAGTCACGTTTTCTGGCTGAATTGAGTTCCTTTGCCAATTGGGAGATGAGCTTTAGTCAGATCAGCGAATGGAGTGGTTTTTTAGCTTTCCAGTCAGGGGACATAACCAATATGTGTTTCGTGTTCGAAACAGCTCTGAGTCAAAAGTTACGTTTTCTGGCTGAATTGAGTTCCTTTATCAATTGGGAATTGAGCTTTGGTTTAAGTCCTCATGAAAAGCTCAGATGAGCGAATGGAGTGGTCTTTTAGCTTCCCCGACCCAGGACCCAACTAAGATGTGTATGTGGTTCCGAACCGAGCTCTGGGTCAAAACTTAGGTTTTCTGGCTGAATTCAGGTTTTTTGCCAATTCTGGGATACGATTTATGTGGTTCCGAACCGAGCTCTGGGTCAAAACTTCCCTTTTCTGGCTGAATTGAGTGCCAATTAGGAGATGAGCTTTGGTCTAATCTCAGGGAAAGCTCAGATCAGCGAATATAGTCGTTTCTTAGCTACCCCGACCCAGGACACCACTGAGATGTGTACGTGGTTCGAAACCGAGCTCTGGGTCAAAAGTTACGTTTTCTGGCTGAATTGAGTTCCTTTGTCAATTGGGAGTTGAGCTTTGGTCTAAGTCCTCAGGAAAAGCTCAGATGAGCGAATGGAATGGTTCTTTTAGCTTCCCCGACCCAGGACACCACTAAGATGTGTATGTGGTTCCGAACCGAGCTCCGGGTCAAAAGTTCCCTTTTCTGGCTGAATTGAGTTCCTTTGCCAATTGGGAGATGAGCTTTGGTCAGATCAGCGAATGGAGTGGTTTTTTAGCTTTCCTGTCATGGGACATAACCAATATTTGTTTCGTGTTCGAAACAGCTCTGGGTCAAAAGTAACGTTTTGTGGCTGAATTCAGGTTTTTTGCCAATTCTGGGATACGATTTAGTCTAACTCCTCAGGGAAAGTTCAGATCACCAAATGGAGTGGTTCTTAAGCTTCCCCGACCCAGGACACAACTAAGATCTGTACGTGGTTCGGAACCGAGCTCTGGGTCAAAAGTTCCGTTTTCTGGCTGAATTGAGTTCCTTTGTCAATTGGGAGATGAGCTTTGGTCTAACCTCAGGGAAAGCTCAGATGAGCGAATGGAGTGGTTTTTTTAGCTTCCCCGACCCAGGACACTACTAAGGTGTATATGTTTGAAACGAGCTCTGGGTCAAAAGTTCCCTTTTCTGGCTGAATTGAGTTCCTTTGCCAATTGGGATTTAGGACACCACTAAGATGTGTATGTGGTTGAAACGAGCTCTGGGTCAAAAGTTCCCCTTTCTGGCTGAATTAAGTTCCTTTGCCAATTGGGAGATGAGCTTTGGTCTAACTCCTCAGGGAAAGCTCAGATCAGCGAATGGAGTGGTTTTTTTAGCTTCCCCGACCCAGGACACTACTAAGGTGTATATGTTTGAAACGAGCTCTGGGCAAAAGTTCCTTTTATTGGCTGTATTGAGTTCCTTTGCCAATTGGGAGATGAGCTTTTGTCAGGTCAGCGAATGGAGTGGTTTTTTAGCTTTCCTGTCGTGTTCGAAACTGAGCTCTGGGACAAAAGTAACGTTTTCTGGCTGATTTCAGGTTTTTTGCCAATTCTTGGATACGATTTAGTCTAACTCCTCAGGGAAAATTCAGGTCAGCGAATGGAATGGTTTTTTAGCTTCCCCGACCCAGGACCCAACTAAGATGTGTATATGGTTTCGTACCAAGCTGTGGGTCAAAAGTTACGTTTTCTGGCTGAATTCAGGTTTTTTACCAATTCTGGGATACGATTTAGTCTAACTCCTCAGGGAAAGTTCAGATCAGCGAATGGTGTGGTTTTTTAGGTTCCCCGACCCAGGACCCAACTAAGATGTCTATGTCGTTCGGTACCGAGCTCTGGGTCAAAAGTTCCCTTTTCTGGCTGAATTGAGTTCCTTTGCCAATTGGGAGATGAGCTTTGGTGAAATCAGTAGAGTGGAGTGGTTTTTTAGCTTTCCCGACCCAGGACACAACTAATGTGTACGTGGTTCGGAACCGAGCTCTGGGTCAAAAGTTCCGTTTTGTGGCTGAATTGATTTCCTTTGTCAATTGGGAGATGAGCTTTAGTCGAACTCCTCAGGGAAAGCTCAGATCAACGAATGGAACTGGTATTTTAGCTTCCCCGACACAGGACACCATTAAGATGTGTATGTCGTTGAAACGAGCTCTGGGTCAAAAGTTACCTTTTCTGGCTGAATTGAGTTCCTTTGCCAATTGGGAGATGACATTTGGTCAGATCAGCGAATGGAGTGGTTTTTTAGCTTTCCTGTCAGGGGACATAACCAATATGTGTTTCGTGTTCGAAACGAGCTCTGAGTCAAAAGTTACGTTTTCTGGCTGAATAGAGTTCCTTTGCCATTTGGGAATAAGATTTGGTCTAACTCTAAGGGAAAGTTCAGATCAGCGAATGCGATGGTTATTTAGCTTCCCCGACCCAGGACACAACTAAGATTTGTACGTTGTTCGTAACAGAGCTCTGGGTCAAAAGTTCCATTTTCTGCCTGAATTGAGTTCCTTTGCCAATTGGGAGATGAGCTTTGGTCTAACCTCAAAGAAAGCTCAGGTCAGCGAATGGAATGGTTCTTTAGCTTCCCCGATTAAGGACACCACTAATATGTGTATGTTGTTCGAAACGAGCTCTGGGTCAAAAATTACGTTTTCTGGCTGAATTGAGTTCCTTTGCCAATTAGGAGATAAGCTTTGGTCTAACACAGGGAAAGCTCAGATCAGCGAATGGATGGTTTTTAGCTTCCCCGACCCAGGACCCAACTAAGATGTTTATGTGGTTCGGTACCGAGCTCTGGGTCAAAAGTTACGTTTTCTGGCTGAATAGAGTTTTTGCCATTTGGGATACTTTAGGTCTAAGTCCTCAGGGAAAGCTCAGATCACCGAATGGAGTGGTTTTTTAGCTTCCCCGACCCAGGACACCACTAAGATGTGTATGTGGTTCGGAACCGAGCTCTGGGTCAAAAGTTCCGTTTTCTGGCTGAATTGAGTTCCTTTGCCAATTGGGAGATGAGCTTTGGTCTAACCTCAGGGAAAGCTCAGATACGAATGGAGTGTTTTTTTAGCTTCCCGACCCAGGACACACTAGGTGTATATGTTGAAACGAGCTCTGGGCAAAAAGTTCCTTTTTTGGCTGAATTGAGTTCCTTTGCCAATTGGGAGATGAGCTTTTGTCAGGTCCAGCGAATGGAGTGTTTTTTTAGCTTTCACTAGTCGTGTTCGAAACTGAGCTCTGGTCAAAAATTTACGTTTTCTGTCTGAATAGAGTTCCTTTGGCAATTTTGGGAGATACGCTTTGGTCTAACTCCTCAGGGAAAGCTCAGATCAGCGAATGGAATGGTTCTTGGCTTCCCCGACCCAGGACACCACTAAGATGTAATGTGGTTCGGAACCGAGCTCTGGGTCAAAAGTTACCTTTTCTGGCTGAATTGAGTTAGTTTGCCAATTGGGAGATGAGCTTTGGTCTAAGTCCTCAGGGAAAGCTCAGATCAGCGAATGGAATGGTTCTTTAGCTTCGCCGACCCAGGACACCACTAAGATGTGTATGTGGTTGAAACGAGCTCTGGGTCAAAAGTTCCCTTTTCTGGCTTAATTGAGTTCCTTTGCCAATTGGGAGATGAGCTTTGGTCTAACTCCTCAGGGAAAGCTCAGATCAGCGAATGGAGTGTTTTTTAGCTTCCCCGACCCAGGACACCACTAAGATGTGTACGTGGTTCGGTACCGAGCTCTGGGTCAAAAGTCACGATTTCTGGCTGAATTGAGTTCCTTTGCCAATTGGGAGATGAGCTTTGGTCTAACCTCAAAGAAAGCTCAGATCAGCGAATGGAATGGTTCTTGGGCTTCCCCGACCAGGACACCACTAAGATATAATGTGGTTCGGAACCGAGCTCTGGGTCAAAAGTCACGTTTTCTGGCTGAATTGAGTTCCTATGTCAATTGGGAGATGAGCTTTGGTCAGATCAGCGAATGGAGTGGTTTTTTAGCTTTCCATCCATGGGACATAACCAATATGTGTTTCGTGTTCGAAACAGCTCTGAGTCAAAAGTTCCCTTTTCTGGCTGAATTGTGTTCCTTTGCCAATTGGGAGATGAGCTTTGGTCTAAGTCCTCAGGGAAAGCTCAGATCAACGAATGGAATGGTTCTTTAGCTTCGCCGACCCAGGACACCACTAAGATGGGTATGTGGTTGAAACGAGCTCTGGGTCAAAAGTTCCCTTTTCTGGCTGAATTCAGTTTTTTTTGGCAATTCTGGGATACGATTTAGTCTAACTGCTCAGGGAAAGTTCAGATCAGCGAATGGAGTGGTTTTTTAGCTTCCCCGACGCAGGACCCAATTAAAATGTGTACGTGGTTCGGTACCGAGCTCTGGGTCAAAAGTCACGATTTCTGGCTGAATTGAGTTCCTTTGCCAATTGGGAGATGAGCTTTGGTCGAACCTCAAAGAAAGCTCAGATCAGCGAATGGTATGGTTCTTGGCTTCCCCGACCCAGGACACCACGAAGATGTAATGTGGTTCGGAACCGAGCTCTGGGTCAAAAGTCACGTTTTCTGGCTGAATTGATTTCCTATGTCAATTGGGAGATGAGCTTTGGTCA
Organism: Natrix natrix natrix; assembly: GCA_029891615.1. Taxonomy (NCBI): domain Eukaryota; kingdom Metazoa; phylum Chordata; class Lepidosauria; order Squamata; family Natricidae; genus Natrix; species Natrix natrix. The sequence continues at coordinate 35,242 of JAKRSK010012222.1, read as the reverse complement.
GATCAGCGAATGGAGTGGTTTTTTAGCTTTCCATTCATGGGACATAACCAATATGTGTTTCGTGTTCGAAACAGCTCTGAGTCAAAAGTTACGTTTTCTGGCTGAATAGAGTTCCTTTGCCATTTGGGACATAAGCTTGGGTCTAACTCCTCAGGGAAAGTTCAGATCAGCGAATAGCGTGGTATTATAGCTTCCCCGACCCAGGACACAACTAAGATTTGTACGTTGTACGTAACCGAGCCTGGGTCAAAAGTTCCATTTTCTGGCTGAATTGAGTTCCTTTGCCAATTGGGAGATGAGCTTTGGTCTAACCTCAAAGAAAGCTCAGGTCAGCGAATGGAATGGTTCTTTAGCTTCCCCGATTTAGGACATCACTAATATGTGTATGTTGTTCGAAACCGAGCTCTGGGTCAAAAATTACGTTTTCTGGCTGAATTCCTTTGCTATTTAGGAGATAAGCTTTGGTCTAACACAGGGAATGCTCAGATCAGCGAATGGAGTGGTTTTGTAGCTTCCCCGACCCAGGAACCAACTAAGATGTTTATGTGGTTCGGTACCGAGCTCTGGGTCAAAAGTTAGGTTTTCTGGCAGAATTCGGGTTTTTGCCAATTCTGGGATACAATTTAGTCTCTTAAGTAAAGTTCAGATCAGCGAATGGAGTGGTTTTTTAGCTTTCCCAAACCAGGACTCAACTAAGATGTGTATGTGGTTCGGTACCGAGCTCTGGGTCACGTCACGTTTTCTGGCTGAGTTCCTCTGTCAATTGGGAGATGAGCTTTGGTCTATGTCCTCAGGGAAAGCTCAGATCAGCGAATGGAATGGTTCTTTAGCTTCGCCGACCCAGGACACCACTAAGATGGGTATGTGGTTGAAACGAGCTCTGGGTCAAAAGTTCCCTTTTCTGGCTGAATTCAGTTTTTTTTGCCAATTCTGGGATATGATTTAGTCTAACTCCTCCGGGAAAGTTCAGATCAGCGAATGGAGTGGTTTTTTAGCTTTCCCGACCCAGGACCCAACTAAGATGTGTATGTGGTTCGGTACCGAGCTCTGGGCCACGTCCCGTTTTCTGGCTGAGTTCCTTTGTCAATTGGGAGATGAGCTTTGGTCTATGTCCTCAGGGAAAGCTCAAATCAGCGAGTCGATTGGTTTTTTAGCTTTCCCGACCCAGGACACAACTAAGATGTGTATGTGGTTCCGAATTGAGCTCTGGGTCAAAAGTTAGGTTTCTGGCTGAATTCAGATTTTTTGCCAATTCTGGGATACGATTTAGTCCAACTCTTAAGGGAAAGTTCAGATCGGCGAATGGAATGGTTCTTTAGCTTCCCCGACCCAGGACCCAACTAAGATGTAATGTGGTTCGGAATCGAGCTCTGGGTGAAAAGTTACGTTTTCTGTCTGAATAGAAAATCCTTTGGAATTTAGGGTCTAAGTCCTCAGGGAAAGCTCAGATCAACGAATGGAGTGGTTTTTTTAGCTTCCCCGACCCAGGACACCACTAAGATGTGTATGTTGTTGAAACGAGCTCTGGGTCAAAAGTTACCTTTTCTGGCTGAATTGAGTTCCTTTGCCAATTGGGAGATGAGCTTTGGTCTAACTCCTCAGGGAAAGCTCAGATCAGCGAATGGAGTGTTTTTTTAGCTTCCCCGACCCAGGACACCACTAAGATGTGTACGTGGTTCGGTACCGAGCTCTGGGTCAAAAGTCACGATTTCTGGCTGAATTGAGTTCCTTTGCCAATTGGGAGATGAGCTTTTGAGTCAGATCAGCGAATGGAGTGGTTTTTGAGCTTCCCGACCAGGACACACTAGATATATGTGGTTCGAAACCGAGCTCTGGGTCAAAAGTCACGTTTTCTGGCTGAATTGAGTTCCTATGTCAATTGGGAGATGAGCTTTGGTCAGATCAGCGAATGGAGTGGTTTTTTAGCTTTCCATTCATGGGACATAACCAATATGTGTTTCGTGTTCGAAACAGCTCTGAGTCAAAAGTTCCCTTTTCTGGCTGAATTGAGTTCCTTTGCCAATTGGGAGATGAGCTTTGGTCTAAGTCCTCAGGGAAAGCTCAGATCAACGAATGGAATGGTTCTTTAGCTTCGCCGATCCAGGACACCACTAAGATGGGTATGTGGTTGAAACGAGCTCTGAGTCAAAAGTTCCGTTTTCTGGCTGAATTCAGTTTTTTTTGCCAATTCTGGGATACGATTTAGTCTAACTCCTCAGGGAAAGTTCAGATCAGCGAATGGAGTGGTTTTTTAGTTTCCCCGACGCAGGACCCAATTAAAATGTGTACGTGGTTCGGTACCGAGCTCTGGGTCAAAAGTCACGATTTCTGGCTGAATTGAGTTCCTTTGCCAATTGGGAGATGAGCTTTGGTCGAACCTCAAGGAAAGCTCAGATCAGCGAATGGAATGGTTCTTTAGCTTCGCCGACCCAGGACACCAATAAGATGGGTATGTGGTTGAAATGAGCTCTGGGTCAAAAGTTCCTTTTTCTGGCTGAATTGAGTTCCTTTGCCAATTGGGAGATGAGCTTTGGTCAAATCAGCGAGTGGAGTGGTTTTTTAGCTTTCCCGACCCAGGACCCAACTAAGATGTGTATGTGGTTCCGAATCGAGCTCTGGGTGAAAAGTTAGGTTTTCTGGCTGAATTCAGATTTTTTGCCAATTCTGGGATACAATTTAGTCTAACTCTTAAGGGAAAGTTCAGATCAGCGAATGGAATGGTTCTTTAGCTTCCCCGACCCAGGACCCAACTAAGATGTAATGTGGTTCGGAACCGAGCTCTGGGTCAAAAGTTATGTTTTCTGTCTGAATAGAGTTCCTTTGGAATTTTGGGAGATAAGCTTTGGTCTAAGTCCTCAGGGAAAGCTCAGATCAATGAATGGAGTGGTTTTTCCGCTTCCCCGACCCAGGACACCACTAAGATGTGTATGTCGTTGAAACGAGCTCTGGGTCAAAAGTTCCCTTTTCTGGCTGAATTGAGTTCCTTTGCCAATTGGGAGATGAGCTTTGGCCTAACTCCTCAAGGGAAAGCTCAGATCAGCGAATGGAATGGTTCTGTAGCTTCCCCGATTTTGGACACCACTAATATTTGTATGTTGTTCGAATCCGAGCTCTTGGTCAAAAATTTACGTTTTCTGTCTGAATGGAGTTCCTTTGGAATTTTGGGAGATAAGCTTTGGTCTAACTCCTCAGGGAAAGCTCAGATCAGGAGAATGGAGTGGTTTTTAAGCTTCCCCGACCCAGGACCCAACTAAGATGTAATGTGGTTCGGAACCGAGCTCTGGGTCAAAGGTTACGTTTTATGGCTGAATTCAGGTTTTTTACCAATTCTTGGATACGATTTAGTCTAACTCCTCAGGGAAAGTTCAGAACAGCGAATGGAGTGGTTTTTTAGCTTCCCCGACCCAAGACCCAACTAAGATGTCTATGTGGTTCGGTACCGAGCTCTGGGTCAAAAGTCACGATTTCTGGCTGAATTGAGTTCCTTTGTCAATTGGGAGATGAGCTTTGGTCTAACTCTTCAGGGAAAGCTCAGATCAGCGAATTGAATGGTTCTTTAGCTTCCCCGACCCGGGACACCATTAAGATGTAATGTGGTTCGGAACGGAGCTCTGGGTCAAAAGTTCCCTTTTCTGGCTGAATTGAGTTCCTTTGCCAATTGGGAGATGTGCTTTGGTCAGATCAGCGAATGGAATGGTTCTTTAGCTTCCCCGACCCAGGACACAACTAAAATTTGTACGTTGTTCGGAACAGAGCTCTGGGTCAAAAGTTACGTTTTTTGGCTGAATTGAGTTCCTTTGCCAATTGGGAGATGAGCTTTGGTATAACCTCAAAGAAAGCTCAAGTCAGCTAATGGAATGGTTCTTTAGCTTCGCCGACCCAGGACACCACTAAGATGGTATGTGGTTGAAACGAGCTCTGGGTCAAAAGTTCCCTTTTCTGGCTGAATTGAGTTCCTTTGCCAATTGGGAGATGAGCTTTGGCCTAACTCCTCAAGGGAAAGCTCAGATCAGCGAATGGAATGGTTCTGTAGCTTCCCCGATCTTGGACACCACTAATATTTGTATGTTGTTCGGAATCCGAGCTCTGGGTCAAAAATTTACGTTTTCTGTCTGAATAGAGTTCCTTTGGCAATTTTGGGAGATAAGCTTTGGTCTAACTCCTCAGGGAAAGCTCAAATCAGGAGAATGGAGTGGTTTTTTAGCTTCCCCGACCCAGGACACCACTAATATGTGTATGTTGTTCGAAACGAGCTCTCGGTCAAAAATTACGTTTTCTGGCTGAATTGAGTTCCTTTGCTATTTAGGAGATACGCTTTGGTCTAACACCTGGAATGCTCAGATCAGCGAATGGATGTTTTTTTAGCTTCCCCGACCCAGGACCCAACTAAGATGTTTATGTGGTTCGGTACCGAGCTCTGGGTCACAAGTCAGTCACGTTTTCTGGCTGAGTTCCTTTGTCAATTGGAGAGGAGCTTTGGTCTATGTCCTCAGGGAAAGCTCAGATCAGCGAATGGAATGGTTCTTTAGCTTCGCCGACCAGGACACCAATAAGATGGGTATGTGGTTGAAACGAGCTCTGGGTCAAAAGTTCCTTTTCTGGCTGAATTGAGTTCCTTTGCCAATTGGGAGATGAGCTTTGGTCAAATCAGCGAGTGGAGTGGTTTTTTAGCTTTCCCGACCCAGGACCCAACTAAGATGTGTATGTGGTTCCGAATCGAGCTCTGGGTCAAAAGTTAGGTTTTCTGGCTGAATTCAGATTTTTTGCCAATTCTGGGATACGATTTAGTCTAACTCTTAAGGGAAAGTTCAGATCAGCGAATGGAATGGTTCTTTAGCTTCCCCGACCCAGGACCCAACTAAGATGTAATGTGGTTCGGAACCGAGCTCTGGGTCAAAAGTTATGTTTTCTGTCTGAATAGAGTTCCTTTGGAATTTTGGGAGATAAGCTTTGGTCTAAGTCCTCAGGGAAAGCTCAGATCAACGAATGGAGTGGTTTTTCAGCTTCCCCGACCCAGGACACCACTAAGATGTGTATGTCGTTGAAACGAGCTCTGGGTCAAAAGTTCCCTTTTCTGGCTGAATTGAGTTCCTTTGCCAATTGGGAGATGAGCTTTGGCCTAACTCCTCAAGGGAAAGCTCAGATCAGCGAATGGAATGGTTCTGTAGCTTCCCCGATTTTGGACACCACTAATATTTGTATGTTGTTCGAATCCGAGCTCTTGGTCAAAAATTTACGTTTTCTGTCTGAATAGAGTTCCTTTGGAATTTTGGGAGATAAGCTTTGGTCTAACTCCTCAGGGAAAGCTCAGATCAGGAGAATGGAGTGGTTTTTAAGCTTCCCCGACCCAGGACCCAAATAAGATGTAATGTGGTTCGGAACCGAGCTCTGGGTCAAAGGTTACGTTTTATGGCTGAATAGAGTTCCTTTGCCATTTGGGAACATGACCTTTGGTCAGATCAGCGAATGGAGCGGTTTTTTAGCTTTCCTGTCATGGGACATAACAAATATGTGTTTCGTGTCCGAAACTGAGCTCTGGGTCAAAAGTAACGTTTTCTGGCTGAATTCAGATTTTTTGCCAATTCTGGGATACGATTTAGTCTAACTCTTAAGGGAAAGCTCAGATCAGCGAATGGAATGGTTCTGTAGCTTCCCCGATTTTGGACAGCACTAATATTTGTATGTTGTTCGAAACTGAGCTCTTGGTCAAAAATTTACGTTTTCTGTCTGAATAGAGTTCCTTTGGAATTTTGGGAGATAAGCTTTGGTCTAATCCTCAGGGAAAGCTCAGATCAGGAGAATGGAATGGTTCTTTAGCTTCCCCGACCCAGGACACCACTAAGATGGGTATGTGGTTGAAACGAGCTCTGGGTCAAAAGTTACGTTTTATGGCTGAATAGAGTTCCTTTGCCATTTGGGAGTTAAGCTTTGGTCTAACTCCTCAGGGAAAGCTCAGATCAGCGAATGGAGTGGTTCTTTAGCTTCCCCGATTTAGGACACCACTAATATGTGTATGTTGGTCGAAACCGAGCTCTGGGTCAAAAATTACGTTTTCTGGCTGAATTGAGTTCCTTTGCCAATTGGGAGATGACCTTTGGTCAGATCAGCGAATGGAGTGGTTTTGTAGCTTCCCCGACCCAGGACCCAACTAAGATGTGTATGTGGTTCGGTACCGAGCTCTGGGTCAAAAGTTAGGTTTTCGGGCTGAACGGGTTTTTTCCCAATTCTGGGATACGATTTAGTCTAACTCCTCAGGGAAAGTTCAGATCAGCGAATGGAGTGGTTTTTTAGCTTCCCCGACCCAGGACCCAACTAAGATGTATATGTGGTTCGGAACCGAGCTCTGGGTCAAAAGTTCACGTTTTCTGGCTGAATTGAGTTCCTTTGCCAATTGGGAGATGAGCTTTGGTCAGATCAGCGAATGGAGTGGTTTTTTAGCTTCCCGACCCAGGACACAACTAAGATGTGTACATGGTTCGGAACCGAGCTCTGGGTCAAAAGTTCCGTTTTCTGGCTGAATTGAGTTCCTTTGCCAATTGGGAGATGAGCTTTGGTCTAACCAGGGAAAGCTCAGATCAGCGAATGGAATGGTTCTTTAGCTTCCCGACCCAGGACACCACTAAGATGTGTATGTTGTTCGAAACGAGCTCTGGGTCAAAAGTTACGTTTTTGGCTGAATGAGTTCCTTTGCCAATTGGGAGATGAGCTTTGGTCTAACTCCTCAGGGAAAGCTCAGATCAGCGAATGGAGTGGTTCTTTAGCTTCGCCGACCCAGGACACCACTAAGATGGGTATGTGGTTGAAACGAGCTCTGGGTCAAAAGTTCCCTTTTCTGGCTGAATTGAGTTCCTTTGCCAATTGGGAGATGAGCTTTGGTCAAATCAGCGAGTGGAGTGGTTTTTTAGCTTCCCCGACCCAGGACACAACTAAGATGTGTACATTGGTTCGGAACCGAGCTCTGGGTCAAAAGTTACGTTTTCTGGCTGAATTGAGTTCCTTTGCCAATTGGGAGATGAGCTTTGGTCTAACCTTAAGGGAAAGCTCAGATCAGCGAATGGAATGGTTCTTTAGCTTCCCCGACCCAGGACACACTAAGATGGTATGTGGTTCGAAACGAGCTCTGGGTCAAAAGTTCCCTTTTCTGGCTGAATTGAGTTCCTTTGCCAATTGGGAGTTGAGCTTTGGTCTCAGTCCTCAGGGAAAGCTCAGATTAGTGAATGGAATGGTTCTTTAGCTTCCCCGACCCAGGACACAACTAAGATTTTTACGTGGTTCGCTACCAAGCTCTCAGTCAAAAGTCACATTTTCTGGCTGAATTGAGTTCCTTTGCCAATTGGGAGATGAGCTTTAGTCAGATCAGCGAATGGAGTGGTTTTTTAGCTTTCCTGTCAGGGGACATAACCAATATGTGTTTCGTGTTCGAAACAGCTCTGAGTGAAAAGTTACGTTTTCTGGCTGAATAGAGTTCCTTTGCCATTTGGGAGATAAGCTTTGGTCTAACTCCTCAGGGAAAGCTCAGATCACCCAATGGAGTGGTTCATAAGCTTCCCCGACCTAGGACACAACTAAGATCTGTACGTGGTTCGGAACCGAGCTCCTGGTCAAAAGTTCCCTTTTCTGGCTGAATTGAGTTCCTTTGCCAATTGGGAGATGAGCTTTGGTCTAACCTCAGGGAAAGCTCAGATCAGCGAACAAGGTCGTTTCTTAGCTACCCCGACCCAGGACACCACTGAGATGTGTACGTGGTTCGAAACCGAGCTCAGGGTCAAAAGTTACGTTTTCTGGCTGAATTGAGTTCCTTTCTCAATTGTCAGTTGAGCTTTGGTCTAAGTCCTCAGGGAAAGCTCAGATGAGTGAATGGAATGGTTCTTTAGCTTCCCCGACCCAGGACATCACTAAGATGGGTATGTGGTTGAAACGAGCTCTGGGTCAAAAGTTCCCTTTTCTGGCTAATTGAGTTCCTTTGCCAATTGGGAGATGAGCTTTGGTCTAACCTCAGGGAAAGCTCAGATCAGCAAATATAGTCGTTTCTTAGCTACCCCGACCCAGGACACCACTGAGATGTGTACGTGGTTCGAAACCGAGCTCTGGGTCAAAAGTTACGTTTTCTGGCTGAATTGAGTTCCTTTGTCAATTGGGAGTTGAGCTTTGGTCTAACTCCTCAGGGAAATCTCAGATGAGCGAATGGTCTTTTAGCTTCCCCGACCCAGGACCTAACTAAGATGTGTATGTGATTCCGAACCGAGCTCTGGGTCAAAAGTTCCCTTTTCTGGCTGAATTGAATTCCTTTGCCAATTGGGAAATGAGCTTTGGTCAGATCAGCGAATGGAGTGGTTGTTTAGCTTTCCTGTCATGGGACATAACCAATATGTGTTTCGTGTTCGAAACAGCTCTAGGTCAAAAGTAACGTGTTGTGGCTGAATTCAGGTTTTTTGCCAATTCTGGGATACGATTTAGTCTAACTCCTCAGGGAAAGTTCAGATCACCGAATGGAGTGGTTCTTTAGCTTCCCCGACCCAGGACATCACTAAGATGGGTATGTGGTTGAAACGAGCTCTGGGTCAAATGTTCCCTTTTCTGGCTGAATTGAGTTCCTTTGCCAATTGGGAGATGAGCTTTGGTCTAACCTCAGGGAAAGCTCAGATCAGCGAATAAGGTCGTTTCTTAGCTACCCCGACCCAGGACACCACTGAGATGTGTACGTGGTTCGAAACCGAGCTCTGGGTCAAAAGTTACGTTTTCTGGCTGAATTGAGTTCCTTTGTCAATTGGGAGTTGAGCTTTGGTCTCAGTCCTCAGGGAAAGCTCAGATTAGTGAATGGAATGGTTCTTTAGCTTCCCCGACCCAGGACACAACTAAGATTTTTACGTGGTTCGCTACCAAGCTCTCAGTCAAAAGTCACATTTTCTGGCTGAATTGAGTTCCTTTGCCAATTGGGAGATGAGCTTTAGTCAGATCAGCGAATGGAGTGGTTTTTTAGCTTTCCTGTCAGGGGACATAACCAATATGTGTTTCGTGTTCGAAACAGCTCTGAGTCAAAAGTTACGTTTTCTGGCTGAATAGAGTTCCTTTGCCATTTGGGAGATAAGCTTTGGTCTAACTCCTCAGGGAAAGCTCAGATCACCCAATGGAGTGGTTCATAAGCTTCCCCGACCTAGGACACAACTAAGATCTGTACGTGGTTCGGAACCGAGCTCCTGGTCAAAAGTTCCCTTTTCTGGCTGAATTGAGTTCCTTTGCCAATTGGGAGATGAGCTTTGGTCTAACCTCAGGGAAAGCTCAGATCAGCGAACAAGGTCGTTTCTTAGCTACCCCGACCCAGGACACCACTGAGATGTGTACGTGGTTCGAAACCGAGCTCTGGGTCAAAAGTTCCCTTTTCTGGCTGAATTGAGTTCCTTTGCCAATTGGGAGATGAGCTTTAGTCAGATCAGCGAAAGGAGTGGTTTTTTAGCTTTCCTGTCAGTGGACATAACCAATATGTGTTTCGTGTTCGAAACAGCTCTGAGTCAAAAGTTACGTTTTCTGGCTGAATAGAGTTCCTTTGCCATTTGGGAGATAAGCTTTGGTCTAACTCCTCAGGGAAAGCACAGATGAGCGAATGGAATGGTTCTTTAGCATCCCCGACCCAGGACATCACTAAGATGGGTATGTGGTTGAAACGAGCTCTGGGTCAAAAGTTCCCTTTTCTGGCTAATTGAGTTCCTTTGCCAATTGGGAGATGAGCTTTGGTCTAACCTCAGGGAAAGCTCAGATCAGCAAATATAGTCGTTTCTTAGCTACCCCGACCCAGGACACCACTGAGATGTGTACGTGGTTCGAAACCGAGCTCTGGGTCAAAAGTTACGTTTTCTGGCTGAATTGAGTTCCTTTGTCAATTGGGAGTTGAGCTTTGGTCTAACTCCTCAGGGAAAGCTCAGATGAGCGAATGGTCTTTTAGCTTCCCCGACCCAGGACCTAACTAAGATGTGTATGTGATTCCGAACCGAGCTCTGGGTCAAAAGTTCCCTTTTCTGGCTGAATTGAGTTCCTTTGCCAATTGGGAAATGAGCTGTGGTCAGATCAGCGAATGGAGTGGTTGTTTAGCTTTCCTGTCATGGGACATAACCAATATGTGTTTCGTGTTCGAAACAGCTCTAGGTCAAAAGTAACGTGTTGTGGCTGAATTCAGGTTTTTTGCCAATTCTGGGATACGATTTAGTCTAACTCCTCAGGGAAAGTTCAGATCACCGAATGGAGTGGTTCTTTAGCTTCCCCGACCCAGGACATCACTAAGATGGGTATGTGGTTGAAACGAGCTCTGGGTCAAATGTTCCCTTTTCTGGCTGAATTGAGTTCCTTTGCCAATTGGGAGATGAGCTTTGGTCTAACCTCAGGGAAAGCTCAGATCAGCGAATAAGGTCGTTTCTTAGCTACCCCGACCCAGGACACCACTGAGATGTGTACGTGGTTCGAAACCGAGCTCTGGGTCAAAAGTTACGTTTTCTGGCTGAATTGAGTTCCTTTGTCAATTGGGAGTTGAGCTTTGGTCTCAGTCCTCAGGGAAAGCTCAGATGAGTGAATGGAGTGGTTCTTTAGCTTCCCCGACCCAGGACACAACTAAGATTTTTACGTGGTTCGCTACCAAGCTCTCAGTCAAAAGTCACGTTTTCTGGCTGAATTGAGTTCCTTTGCCAATTGGGAGATGAGCTTTAGTCAGATCAGCGAATGGAGTGGTTTTTTAGCTTTCCTGTCAGGGGACATAACCAATATGTGTTTCGTGTTCGAAACAGCTCTGAGTGAAAAGTTACGTTTTCTGGCTGAATAGAGTTCCTTTGCCATTTGGGAGATAAGCTTTGGTCTAACTCCTCAGGGAAAGCTCAGATCACCCAATGGAGTGGTTCTTAAGCTTCCCCGACCTAGGACACAACTAAGATCTGTACGTGGTTCGGAACCGAGCTCCTGGTCAAAAGTTCCCTTTTCTGGCTGAATTGAGTTCCTTTGCCAATTGGGAGATGAGCTTTGGTCTAACCTCAGGGAAAGCTCAGATCAGCGAACAAGGTCGTTTCTTAGCTACCCCGACCCAGGAAACCACTGAGATGTGTACGTGGTTCGAAACCGAGCTCTGGGTCAAAAGTTCCCTTTTCTGGCTGAATTGAGTTCCTTTGCCAATTGGGAGATGAGCTTTAGTCAGATCAGCGAATGGAGTGGTTTTTTAGCTTTCCTGTCAGTGGACATAACCAATATGTGTTTCGTGTTCGAAACAGCTCTGAGTCAAAAGTTACGTTTTCTGGCTGAATAGAGTTCCTTTGCCATTTGGGAGATAAGCTTTGGTCTAACTCCTCAGGGAAAGCACAGATGAGCGAATGGAATGGTTCTTTAGCATCCCCGACCCAGGACATCACTAAGATGTGTATGTGGTTGAAACGAGCTCTGGGTCAAAAGTTCCCTTTTCTGGCTAATTGAGTTCCTTTGCCAATTGGGAGATGAGCTTTGGTCTAACCTCAGGGAAAGCTCAGATCAGCAAATATAGTCGTTTCTTAGCTACCCCGACCCAGGACACCACTGAGATGTGTACGTGGTTCGAAACCGAGCTCTGGGTAAAAGTTACGTTTTCTGGCTGAATTGAGTTCCTTTGTCAATTGGGAGTTGAGCTTTGGTCTAACTCCTCAGGGAAAGCTCAGATGAGCGAATGGTCTTTTAGCTTCCCCGACCCAGGACCTAACTAAGATGTGTATGTGATTCTGAACCGAGCTCTGGGTCAAAAGTTCCCTTTTCTGGCTGAATTGAGTTCCTTTGCCAATTGGGAAATGAGCTTTGGTCAGATCAGCGAATGGAGTGGTTTTTTAGCTTTCCTGTCATGGGACATAAGCAATATGTGTTTCGTGTTCGAAACAGCTCTAGGTCAAAAGTAACGTGTTGTGGCTGAATTCCGGTTTTTTGCCAATTCTGGGATACGATTTAGTCTAACTCCTCAGGGAAAGTTCAGATCACCGAATGGAGTGGTTCTTAAGCTTCCCCGACCTAGGACACAACTAAGATCTGTACGTGGTTCGGAACCGAGCTCTGGGTCAAAAGTTCCCTTTTCTGGCTGAATTGAGTTCCTTTGCCAATTGGGAGATGAGCTTTGGTCTAACCTCAGGGAAAGCTCAGATCAGCGAACAAGGTCGTTTCTTAGCTACCCCGACCCAGGACACCACTGAGATGTGTACGTGGTTCGAAACCGAGCTCTGGGTCAAAAGTTCCCTTTTCTGGCTGAATTGAGTTCCTTTGCCAATTGGGAGATGAGCTTTGGTCAGATCAGCCAATGGAATGGTTCTTTAGCTTCCCCGACCCAGGACACAACTAAGCTTTGTACGTTGTTCAGAACCGAGCTCTGGGTCAAAAGTTACGTTTTCTGGCTGAATTGAATTCCTTTGCCAATTGGGAGATGAGCTTTGGTATAACCTCAAAGAAAGCTCAAGTCAGCGAATGGAATGGTTCTTTAGCTTCGCCGACCCAGGACACCACTAAGATGGGTATGTGGTTGAAACGAGCTCTGGGTCAAAAGTTCCCTTTTCTGGCTGAATTGAGTTCCTTTGTCAATTGGGAGATGAGCTTTAGTCTAAGTCCTCAGGGAAAGGTCAGATCGCTGGAATGGAGTGGTTTTTTAGCTTCCCCGACCCAGGACACCACGAAGATGTGTATGTGGTTGAAACGAGCTCTGGGTCAAAAGTTACGTTTTCTGGCTGAATTGAGTTCCTTTGTCAATTGGGAGTTGAGCTTTGGTCTAAGTCCTCAGGGAAAGCTCAGATGAGTGAATGGTCTTTTAGCTTCCCCGACCCAGGACCTAACTAAGATGTGTATGTGATTCCGAACCGAGCTCTGGGTCAAAAGTTACGTTTTCTGGCTGAATTGAGTTCCTTTGCCAATTGAGAGATGAGCTTTGGTTTAACCTCAAAGAAAGCTCAGGTCAGCGAATGCAATGGTTCTTTTGCTTCCCCGATTTAGGACACCACTAATATGTGTATGTTGTTCGAAACCGAGCTCTGGGTCAAAAATTTCATTTTCTGGCTGAATTGAGTTCCTTTGCTATTTAGGAGATAAGCTTTGGTCTCACACAGAGAATGCTCAGATCAGCGAATGGAGTGGTTTTGTAGCTTCCCTGACGCAGGACCAAACTGAGATGTGTATGTGGTTCGGTACCGAGCTCTGGGTCAAAAGTTAGGTTTTCTGGCTGAATTCGGGTTTTTTGCCAATTCTGGGATTCGATTTAGTCTAACTCCTAAGGGAAAGTTCAGATCAGCGAATGGAGTGGTTTTTTAGCTTCCCCGACCCAGGACACAAGTAAGATGTGTATGTGGTTCGGTACCGAGGTCTGGGTCAAAAGTCACGGTTTCTGGCTGAATAGAGTTCCTTTGCCATTTGGGTGATAAGCTTTGGACTAACTCCACAGGGAAAGCTCAGATGAGCGAACGGAGTGGTTTTTTAGCTTCCCCGACCCAGGACACCACTAAGATGTGTATGTGGTTGAAACGAGCTCTGGGTCAAAAAGTTCCTTTTCTGGCTGAATTGAGTTCCTTTGCCAATTGGGAGATGAGCTTTGTCTAAGCTCAGGGAAAGTCAGCGAATGGAGTGGTTTTTTAGCTTCCCCGACCAGGACCCACAAGTGTCTGTGGTTCGAAACGAGCTCTGGGTCAAAAGTTACGTTTTCTGGCTGAATTGAGTTCCTTTGCCAATTGGGAGATGAGCTTTGGTCTAACTCCTCAGGGAAAGTCAGATCAGCGAATGGAGTGGTTTTTAGCTTCCCCGACCCAGGACCCAACTAAGATGTGTATGTGGTTCGAACCGAGCTCTGGGTCAAAAGTTACGTTTTCTGGCTGAATAGAGTTCTTTGCCAATTGGGAGATGAGCTTTGGTCTAACCTCAGGGAAAGCTCAGGTCAGCGAATGGAATGGTTCTTTTAGCTTCCCCGATTTAGGACACCACTAATATGTGTATGTTGTTCGAAACCGAGCTCTGGGTCAAAAAGTTCACGTTTTCTGGCTGAATTGAGTTCCTTTGCTATTTAGGAGATAAGCTTTGGTCTCACACAGAGAATGCTCAGATCAGCGAATGGAGTGGTTTTGTAGCTTCCCCGACGCAGGACCAAACTGAGATGTGTATGTGGTTCGGTACCGAGCTCTGGGTCAAAAGTTAGGTTTTCTGGCTGAATTCGGGTTTTTTGCCAATTCTGGGATTCGATTTAGTCTAACTCCTAAGGGAAAGTTCAGATCAGCGAATGGAGTGGTTTTTTAGCTTCCCCGACCCAGGACACAAGTAAGATGTGTATGTGGTTCGGTACCGAGGTCTGGGTCAAAAGTCACGGTTTCTGGCTGAATAGAGTTCCTTTGCCATTTGGGAGATAAGCTTTGGTCTAACTCCACAGGGAAAGCTCAGATGAGCGAATGGAGTGGTTTTTTTAGCTTCCCCGACCCAGGACACCACTAAGATGTCTATATAGTTGAAACGAGCTCTGGGCAAAAAGTTCCTTTTATTGGCTGTATTGAGTTCCTTTGCCAATTGGGAGATGAGCTTTTGTCAGGTCAGCGAATGGAGTGGTTTTTTAGCTTTCCTGTCGTGTTCGAAACTGAGCTCTGGGACAAAAGTAACGTTTTCTGGCTGAATTCATGTTTTTTGCCAATTCTTGGATACGATTTAGTCTAACTCCTCAGGGAAAATTCAGGTCAGCGAATGGAGTGGTTTTGTAGCTTCCCCGACCCAGGACCCAACTAAGATGTGTATATGGTTTCGTACCGAGCTGTGGGTCAAAAGTTACGTTTTCTGGCTGAATCCAGGTTTTTTACCAATTCTGGGATACGATTTAGTCTAACTCCTCAGGGAAAGTTCAGATCAGCGAATGGAGTGGTTTTTTAGCTTCCCCGACCCAGGACACCCCTGAGATTTGTACGTGGTTTGGTACCGAGCTCTCGGTCAAAAGTCACGTTTTCTGGCTGAATTGAGTTCCTTTGTCAATTGGGAGATGAGCTTTGGTCTAACTCCTCAGGAAAGCTCAGATCAGCGAATGGAATGGTTTCTTTAGCTTTCCCGACCCAGGACACCATAAGTGTAATGTGGTTCGGAACGAGCTCTGGGTCAAAAGTTACGTTTTCTGTCTGAATAGAGTTCCTTTGCCAATTTGGGAGATAAGCTTTGGTCTAACTCCTCAGGGAAAGCTCAGATCAGCGAATGGAATGGTTTTTAGCTTCCCCGACCCAGGACACACTAAGATGTGTATGTGGTTGAAACGAGCTCTGGGTCAAAAGTTCCCGTTTCTGGCTGAATTGAGTTCCTTTGCCAATTGGGAGATGAGCTTGTCGGAGCTCAGATCAGCGAATGGCGTGGTTTTTTAGCTTTCCTAGTGTCGTGGTTCGAAACTGAGCTCTGGGACAAAAGTTACGTTTTCTGGCTGAATTGAGTTCCTTTGCAAATTGGGAGATGAGCTTTGGTTTAACCTCAAAGAAAGCTCAGGTCAGCGAATGCAATGGTTCTTTAGCTTCCCTGATTTAGGACACCACTAATATGTGAATGTTGTTCGAAACCGAGCTCTGGGTCAAAAATTTCGTTTTCCTGGCTGAATTGAGTTCCTTTGCATATTGGGAGATGAGCTTTGGTCTAACCTCAGGGAAAGCTCAGATCAGCGAATGGAGTGGTTTTGTAGCTACCCCGACCCAGGACACCACTGAGATGTGTACGTGGTTCGAAACCGAGCTCTGGGTCAAAAGTTACGTTTTCTGGCTGAATTAGAGTTCCTTTGCCAATTGGGAGATAAGCTTTGGTCTAACTCCTCAGGGAAAGCTCAGATGAGCGAATGGAATGGTTCTTTAGCTTCCCCGACCCAGGACATCAACTAAGATGTGTATGTGGTTCGAAACGAGCTCTGGGTCAAAAGTTCCCTTTTCTGGCTGAATTGAGTTCCTTTGCCAATTGGGAGATGAGCTTTGGTCTAACCTCAGGGAAAGCTCAGATCAGCGAATAAGGTCGTTTCTTAGCTACCCCGACCCAGGACACCACTGAGATGTGTACGTGGTTCGAAACCGAGCTCTGGGTCAAAAGTTACGTTTTCTGGCTGAATTGAGTTCCTTTGTCAATTGGGAATTGAGCTTTGGTCTAAGTCCTCAGGGAAAGCTCAGATGAGCTGAATGGAATGGTTCTTTAGCTTCCCCGACCCAGGACACCACTAAGATTTGTACGTGGTTCGGTACCGAGCTCTCGGTCAAAAGTCACGTTTTCTGGCTGAATTGAGTTCCTTTGCCAATTGGGAGATGAGCTTTGGTCTAACCTCAGGGAAAGCTCAGATCAGCAAATATAGTCGTTTCTTAGCTACCCCGACCCAGGACACCACTGAGATGTGTACGTGGTTCGAAACCGAGCTCTGGGTCAAAAGTTACGTTTTCTGGCTGAATAGAGTTCCTTTGCCATTTGGGAGATAAGCTTTGGTCTAACTCCTCAGGGAAAGCTCAGATGAGCGAATGGAATGGTTCTTTAGCTTCCCCGACCCAGGACATCACTAAGATGGGTATGTGGTTGAAACGAGCTCTGGGTCAAAAGTTCCCTTTTCTGGCTGAATTGAGTTCCTTTGCCAATTGGGAGATGAGCTTTGGTCTAACCTCAGGGAAAGCTCAGATCAGCGAATAAGGTCGTTTCTTAGCTACCCCGACCCAGGACACCACTGAGATGTGTACGTGGTTCGAAACCGAGCTCTGGGTCAAAAGTTACGTTTTCTGGCTGAATTGAGTTCCTTTGTCAATTGGGAATTGAGCTTTGGTCTAAGTCCTCAGGGAAAGCTCAGATGAGTGAATGGAATGGTTCTTTAGCTTCCCCGACCCAGGACACCACTAAGATTTGTACGTGGTTCGGTACCGAGCTCTCGGTCAAAAGTCACGTTTTCTGGCTGAATTGAGTTCCTTTGCCAATTGGGAGATGAGCTTTAGTCAGATCAGCGAATGGAGTGGTTTTTTAGCTTTCCTGTCAGGGGACATAACCAATATGTGTTTCGTGTTCGAAACAGCTCTGAGTCAAAAGTTACGTTTTCTGGCTGAATAGAGTTCCTTTGCCATTTGGGAGATAAGCTTTGGTCTAACTCCTCAGGGAAAGCTCAGATGAGCGAATGGAATGGTTCTTTAGCTTCCCCGACCCAGGACATCACTAAGATGGGTATGTGGTTGAAACGAGCTCTGGGTCAAAAGTTCCCTTTTCTGGCTGAATTGAGTTCCTTTGCCAATTGGGAGATGAGCTT
Organism: Natrix natrix natrix; assembly: GCA_029891615.1. Lineage (NCBI taxonomy): Eukaryota > Metazoa > Chordata > Lepidosauria > Squamata > Natricidae > Natrix > Natrix natrix. The sequence goes on along the minus strand of JAKRSK010012222.1, from coordinate 18,006 downwards.
TGGTCTAACCTCAGGGAAAGCTCAGATCAGCGAATAAGGTCGTTTCTTAGCTACCCCGACCCAGGACACCACTGAGATGGGTACGTGGTTCGAAACCGAGCTCTGGGTCAAAAGTTACGTTTTCTGGCTGAATTGAGTTCCTTTGCCAATTGGGAAATGAGCTTTGGTCAGATCAGCGAATGGAGTGGTTTTTTAGCTTTCCTGTCATGGGACATAACCAGTATGTGTTTCGTGTTCGAAACAGCTCTAGGTCAAAAGTAACGTGTTGTGGCTGAATTCAGGTTTTTTGCCAATTCTGGGATACGATTTAGTCTAACTCCTCATGGAAAGTTCAGATCACCGAATGGTGTGGTTCTTAAGCTTCCCCGACCTAGGACACAACTAAGATCTGTACGTGGTTCGGAACCGAGCTCTGGGTCAAAAGTTTCCTTTTCTGGCTGAATTGAGTTCCTTTGCCAATTGGGAGATGAGCTTTGGTCTAACCTCAGGGAAAGCTCAGATCAGCGAATAAGGTCGTTTCTTAGCTACCCCGACCCAGGACACCACTGAGATGTGTACGTGGTTCGAAACCGAGCTCTGGGTCAAAAGTTACGTTTTCTGGCTGAATTGAGTTCCTTTGTCAATTGGGAATTGAGCTTTGGTCTAAGTCCTCAGGGAAAGCTCAGATGAGCGAATGGAATGGTTCTTTAGCTTCCCCGACCCAGGACACCACTGAGATGTGTACGTGGTTCGAAACCGAGCTCTGGGTCAAAAGTTACGTTTTCTGGCTGAATTGAGTTCCTTTGCCAATTGGGAGATGAGCTTTGGTCTAACCTCAGGGAAAGCTCAGATCAGCGAATAAGGTCGTTTCTTAGCTACCCCGACCCAGGACACCACTGAGATGTGTACGTGGTTCGAAACCGAGCTCTGGGTCAAAAGTTACGTTTTCTGGCTGAATTGAGTTCCTTTGCCAATTGGGAGATGAGCTTTGGTCTAAGTCCTCAGGGAAAGCTCAGATGAGCGAATGGAATGGTTCTTTAGCTTCCCCGACCCAGGACACCACTAAGATTTGTACGTGGTTCGGTACCGAGCTCTCGGTCAAAAGTCACGTTTTCTGGCTGAATTGAGTTCCTTTGCCAATTGGGAGATGAGCTTTAGTCAGATCAGCGAATGGAGTGGTTTTTTAGCTTTCCTGTCAGGGGACATAACCAATATGTGTTTCGTGTTCGAAACAGCTCTGAGTCAAAAGTTACGTTTTCTGGCTGAATAGAGTTCCTTTGCCATTTGGGAGATAAGCTTTGGTCTAACTCCTCAGGGAAAGCTCAGATGAGCGAATGGAATGGTTCTTTAGCTTCCCCGACCCAGGACATCACTAAGATGGGTATGTGGTTGAAACGAGCTCTGGGTCAAAAGTTCCCTTTTCTGGCTGAATTGAGTTCCTTTGCCAATTGGGAGATGAGCTTTGGTCTAACCTCAGGGAAAGCTCAGATCAGCGAATAAGGTCGTTTCTTAGCTACCCCGACCCAGGACACCACTGAGATGGGTACGTGGTTCGAAACCGAGCTCTGGGTCAAAAGTTACGTTTTCTGGCTGAATTGAGTTCCTTTGCCAATTGGGAAATGAGCTTTGGTCAGATCAGCGAATGGAGTGGTTTTTTAGCTTTCCTGTCATGGGACATAACCAATATGTGTTTCGTGTTCGAAACAGCTCTAGGTCAAAAGTAACGTGTTGTGGCTGAATTCAGGTTTTTTGCCAATTCTGGGATACGATTTAGTCTAACTCCTCAGGGAAAGTTCAGATCACCGAATGGAGTGGTTCTTAAGCTTCCCCGACCTAGGACACAACTAAGATCTGTACGTGGTTCGGAACCGAGCTCTGGGTCAAAAGTTCCTTTTCTGGCTGAATTGAGTTCCTTTGCCAATTGGGAGATGAGCTTTGGTCTAACCTCAGGGAAAGCTCAGATCAGCGAATAAGGTCGTTTCTTAGCTACCCCGACCCAGGACACCACTGAGATGTGTACGTGGTTCGAAACCGAGCTCTGGGTCAAAAGTTACGTTTTCTGGCTGAATTGAGTTCCTTTGTCAATTGGGAATTGAGCTTTGGTCTAAGTCCTCAGGGAAAGCTCAGATGAGTGAATGGAATGGTTCTTTAGCTTCCCCGACCCAGGACACCACTAAGATGTGTACGTGGTTCGAAACGAGCTCTGGGTCAAAAGTCACGTTTTCTGGCTGAATTGAGTTCCTTTGCCAATTGGGAGATGAGCTTTGGTCTAACCTCAGGGAAAGCTCAGATCAGCGAATAAGGTCGTTTCTTAGCTACCCCGACCCAGGACACCACTGAGATGTGTACGTGGTTCGAAACCGAGCTCTGGGTCAAAAGTTACGTTTTCTGGCTGAATTGAGTTCCTTTGTCAATTGGGAATTGAGCTTTGGTCTAAGTCCTCAGGGAAAGCTCAGATGAGTGAATGGAATGGTTCTTTAGCTTCCCCGACCCAGGACACCACTAAGATTTGTACGTGGTTCGGTACCGAGCTCTCGGTCAAAAGTCACGTTTTCTGGCTGAATTGAGTTCCTTTGCCAATTGGGAGATGAGCTTTAGTCAGATCAGCGAATGGAGTGGTTTTTTAGCTTTCCTGTCAGGGGACATAACCAATATGTGTTTCGTGTTCGAAACAGCTCTGAGTCAAAAGTTACGTTTTCTGGCTGAATAGAGTTCCTTTGCCATTTGGGAGATAAGCTTTGGTCTAACTCCTCAGGGAAAGCTCAGATGAGCGAATGGAATGGTTCTTTAGCTTCCCCGACCCAGGACATCACTAAGATGGGTATGTGGTTGAAACGAGCTCTGGGTCAAAAGTTTCCTTTTCTGGCTGAATTGAGTTCCTTTGCCAATTGGGAGATGAGCTTTCGTCTAACCTCAGGGAAAGCTCAGATCAGCAAATATAGTCGTTTCTTAGCTACCCCGACCCAGGACACCACTGAGATGTGTACGTGGTTCGAAACCGAGCTCTGGGTCAAAAGTTACGTTTTCTGGCTGAATTGAGTTCCTTTGTCAATTGGGAGTTGAGCTTTGGTCTAACTCCTCAGGGAAAGCTCAGATCAGCGAATAAGGTCGTTTCTTAGCTACCCCGACCCAGGACACCACTGAGATGTGTACGTGGTTCGAAACCGAGCTCTGGGTCAAAAGTTACGTTTTCTGGCTGAATTGAGTTCCTTTGCCAATTGGGAGATGAGCTTTGGTCTAACTCCTGAGGGAAAGCTCAGATCAGCGAATGAAGTGGTTCTTTAGCTTCCCCGACCCAGGACACCACTAAGATGTGTATGTGGTTCGAAACGAGCTCTGGGTCAAAAGTTACGTTTTCTGGCTGAATTGAGTTCCTTTGTCAATTGGGAATTGAGCTTTGGTCTAAGTCCTCAGGGAAAGCTCAGATGAGTGAATGGATGGTTCTTTAGCTTCCCCGACCCAGGACATCACTAAGATGTGTATCGTGGTTCGAAACGAGCTCTGGGTCAAAAGTTACGTTTTCTGGCTGAATTGAGTTCCTTTGCCAATTGGGAGATGAGCTTTGGTCTAACCTCAGGGAAAGCTCAGATCAGCGAATAAGGTCGTTTCTTAGCTTCCCCGACCAGGACACCACTGAGATGTGTACGTGGTTCGAAACCGAGCTCTGGGTCAAAAGTTACGTTTTCTGGCTGAATTGAGTTCCTTTGTCAATTGGGAATTGAGCTTTGGTCTAAGTCCTCAGGGAAAGCTCAGATGAGTGAATGGAATGGTTCTTTAGCTTCCCCGACCCAGGACACCACTAAGATTTGTACGTGGTTCGGTACCGAGCTCTCGGTCAAAAGTCACGTTTTCTGGCTGAATTGAGTTCCTTTGCCAATTGGGAGATGAGCTTTAGTCAGATCAGCGAATGGAGTGGTTTTTTAGCTTTCCTGTCAGGGACATAACCAATATGTGTTTCGTGTTCGAAACAGCTCTGAGTCAAAAGTTACGTTTTCTGGCTGAATAGAGTTCCTTTGCCATTTGGGAGATAAGCTTTGGTCTAACTCCTCAGGGAAAGCTCAGATGAGTGAATGGAATGGTTCTTTAGCTTCCCCGACCCAGGACACCACTAAGATTTGTACGTGGTTCGGTACCGAGCTCTCGGTCAAAAGTCACGTTTTCTGGCTGAATTGAGTTCCTTTGCCAATTGGGAGATGAGCTTTAGTCAGATCAGCGAATGGAGTGGTTTTTTAGCTTTCCTGTCAGGGGACATAACCAATATGTGTTTCGTGTTCGAAACAGCTCTGAGTCAAAAGTTACGTTTTCTGGCTGAATAGAGTTCCTTTGCCATTTGGGAGATAAGCTTTGGTCTAACTCCTCAGGGAAAGCTCAGATGAGCGAATGGAATGGTTCTTTAGTTCCCCGACCCAGGACATCACTAAGATGGGTATGTGGTTGAAACGAGCTCTGGGTCAAAAGTTTCCTTTTCTGGCTGAATTGAGTTCCTTTGCCAATTGGGAGATGAGCTTTCGTCTAACCTCAGGGAAAGCTCAGATCAGCAAATATAGTCGTTTCTTAGCTACCCCGACCCAGGACACCACTGAGATGTGTACGTGGTTCGAAACCGAGCTCTGGGTCAAAAGTTACGTTTTCTGGCTGAATTGAGTTCCTTTGTCAATTGGGAGTTGAGCTTTGGTCTAACTCCTCAGGGAAAGCTCAGATCAGCAAATATAGTTGTTTCTTAGCTACCCTGACCCAGGACACCACTGAGATGTGTACGTGGTTCGAAACCGAGCTCTGGGTCAAAAGTTACGTTTTCTGGCTGAATTGAGTTCCTTTGTCAATTGGGAGCTGAGCTTTGGTCTAACTCCTCAGGGAAAGCTCAGATGAGCGAATGGAATGGTTCTTTAGCTTCCCCGACCCAGGACATCACTAAGATGTGTATGTGATTCGAAACGAGCTCTGGGTCAAAAGTTCCCTTTTCTGGCTGAATTGAGTTCCTTTGCCAATTGGGAAATGAGCTTTGGTCAGATCAGCGAATGGAGTGGTTTTTTAGCTTTCCTGCCATGGGACATAACCAATATGTGTTTCGTGTTCGAAACAGCTCTAGGTCAAAAGTAACGTGTTGTGGCTGAATTCAGTTTTTTTGCCAATTCTGGGATACGATTTAGTCTAACTCCTCAGGGAAAGTTCAGATCACCGAATGGAGTGGTTCTTAAGCTTCCCCGACCTAGGACACAACTAAGATGTGTACGTGGTTCGAAACCGAGCTCTGGGTCAAAAGTTACGTTTTCTGGCTGAATTGAGTTCCTTTGTCAATTGGGAGTTGAGCTTTGGTCTAACTCCTCAGGGAAAGCTCAGATGAGCGAATGGATCGTTCTTAGCTTCCCCGACCCAGGACACCACTAAGATGTGTATGTGATTCCGAACCGAGCTCTGGGTCAAAAGTTCACGTTTTCTGGCTGAATTGAGTTCCTTTGCCAATTGGGAAATGAGCTTTGGTCAGATCAGCGAATGGAGTGGTTTTTTAGCTTTCCTGTCATGGGACATAACCAGTATGTGTTTCGTGTTCGAAACAGCTCTAGGTCAAAAGTAACGTTTTGTGGCTGAATTCAGGTTCCTTTGCCAATTTGGGAGATACGATTTAGTCTAACTCCTCATGGAAAGTTCAGATCACCGAATGGAATGGTTCTTAAGCTTCCCCGACCCAGGACATCAACTAAGATCTGTACGTGGTTCGAAACCGAGCTCTGGGTCAAAAGTTCCCTTTTCTGGCTGAATTGAGTTCCTTTGCCAATTGGGAGATGAGCTTTGGTCTAACCTCAGGGAAAGCTCAGATCAGCGAATAAGGTCGTTTCTTAGCTACCCCGACCCAGGACACCACTGAGATGTGTACGTGGTTCGAAACCGAGCTCTGGGTCAAAAGTTACGTTTTCTGGCTGAATTGAGTTCCTTTGTCAATTGGGAATTGAGCTTTGGTCTAACTCCTCAGGGAAAGCTCAGATGAGTGAATGGAATGGTTCTTTAGCTTCCCCGACCCAGGACACCACTAAGATGTGTACGTGGTTCGGAACCGAGCTCTGGGTCAAAAGTCACTTTTCTGGCTGAATTGAGTTCCTTTGCCAATTGGGAGATGAGCTTTGGTCTAACCTCAGGAAAGCTCAGATCAGCGAATATAGTCGTTTCTTAGCTACCCCGACCCAGGACACCACTGAGATGTGTACGTGGTTCGAAACCGAGCTCTGGGTCAAAAGTTACGTTTTCTGGCTGAATTAGAGTTCCTTTGCCAATTTGGGAGATGAGCTTTGGTCTAACTCCTCAGGGAAAGCTCAGATGAGCGAATGGAATGGTTCTTTAGCTTCCCCGACCCAGGACATCACTAAGATGTGTACGTGGTTCGGAAACGAGCTCTGGGTCAAAAGTTCCCTTTTCTGGCTGAATTGAGTTCCTTTGCCAATTGGGAGATGAGCTTTGGTCTAACCTCAGGGAAAGCTCAGATCAGCGAATAAGGTCGTTTCTTAGCTACCCCGACCCAGGACACCACTGAGATGTGTACGTGGTTCGAAACCGAGCTCTGGGTCAAAAGTTACGTTTTCTGGCTGAATTGAGTTCCTTTGTCAATTGGGAATTGAGCTTTGGTCTAAGTCCTCAGGGAAAGCTCAGATGAGTGAATGGAATGGTTCTTTAGCTTCCCCGACCCAGGACATCACTAAGATGGGTATGTGGTTGAAACGAGCTCTGGGTCAAAAGTTACGTTTTATGGCTGAATAGAGTTCCTTTGGAATTTTGGGAGATAAGCTTTGGTCTAAGTCCTGAGGGAAAGCTCAGATCAGCGAATGGAATGGTTCTTTAGCTTCTCCGACCCAGGACTCCACTAAGATAGGTATGTGGTTGAAACGAGCTCTGGGTCAAAAGTTACGTTTTATGGCTGAATAGAGTTCCTTTGCCATTTGGGAGTTAAGCTTTGGTCTAACCTCAGGGAAAGCTCAGATCAGCGAATAAGGTCGTTTCTTAGCTACCCCGACCCAGGACACCACTGAGATGTGTACGTGGTTCGAAACCGAGCTCTGGGTCAAAAGTTACGTTTTCTGGCTGAATTGAGTTCCTTTGTCAATTGGGAATTGAGCTTTGGTCTAAGTCCTCAGGGAAAGCTCAGATGAGTGAATGGAATGGTTCTTTAGCTTCCCCGACCCAGGACACCACTAAGATTTGTACGTGGTTCGGTACCGAGCTCTCGGTCAAAAGTCACGTTTTCTGGCTGAATTGAGTTCCTTTGCCAATTGGGAGATGAGCTTTAGTCAGATCAGCGAATGGAGTGGTTTTTTAGCTTTCCTGTCAGGGGACATAACCAATATGTGTTTCGTGTTCGAAACAGCTCTGAGTCAAAAGTTACGTTTTCTCGCTGAATAGAGTTCCTTTGCCATTTGGGAGATAAGCTTTGGTCTAACTCCTCAGGGAAAGTTCAGATCACCGAATGGTGTGGTTCTTAAGCTTCCCCGACCTAGGACACAACTAAGATCTGTACGTGGTTCGGAACCGAGCTCTGGGTCAAAAGTTCCCTTTTCTGGCTGAATTGAGTTCCTTTGTCAATTGGGAGTTGAGCTTTGGTCAAATCAGCGAGTGGAATGGTTCTTTAGCTTCGCCGACCCAGGACACCACTAAATGGGTATGTGGTTGAAACGAGCTCTGGTTCAAAAGTTCCCTTTTCTGGCTGAATTGAGTTCCTTTGCCAATTGGGAGATGAGCTTAATGTCAGCGTTCCAAATATCACGCAGAATTAAATCATTGTCCAAGGCAAAGTAGTCCTTAAAACTCCAATTTAATAAGACAGGCATGTTGGCATTATGCTGTTGAAATTTCAACTCTAAGGTACATCCGGTGAATTTCCCAAGTTAAAAATTCATCATCTATCCCCACACCCCATAATTCATCACATGGTCCAATCTTCATCTTCCACTCTGGCATGTACACCCTTCTTCTTCCGGCCAGGTGTCGAGGTGCGGAGACAAAAGACGACCTTGAGCTTCTAAGAAATCCATAACAATACATTCCACAATCCTACTCCTTTCTATTCCCTCCTCCCAACTACTATACCAATGAAACAGCATAATATATATGTTTTAATTATGTGGCAGGCCAAAGATCCTAAAAGGAACAGAATTACAGGCCTGACAGGCGGCCTCTCCTCAAGAGAAAAACGTTTCCTGAAAAGAGAATAACATAAATGTTAACTATCAAAATTTAACCACCTCTTCCTCCCCCAGGGGGACCCTTTGGCTTATCAGGGAATTTCTCATGGAATTGCTTCACTAATTTATCTGCTTTCAGATCCCAACTTTTCACCCACGTAGCTTCTGACAAAGGGTATCCCTTCCAATGCACTAAATATTGTAAACGACCTCTATACAGCCTGGAATCTAATATTTTTTTCACTTCATAATGTGTTTCCCCTTCTACCACTACGGGAGGAGGTGGAGTTTGGGTGGATGGTCTCGTGCTAGACTCCCTTACCGGCTTCAATAAGCTACAATGGAATACCGGGTAAATTTTCCCTAAGAGTCTAGGTAGGCTGAGTCGAACTGTAACTGGGTTAATTATCTTTTCTATTGGGAAAGGACCTAGAAATTTTGGACCTAATTTCTTACTAGGCATCTTTAATCTTATGTATTTAGTAGACAAAAAAACTTTGTCCCCCACTCGAAAGGGGGGTTGTAGGGAACGATGTTTATCAGCTTGCTTCTTGTATGCTTCTGCCGCATCTGTTAGTGCCTTTTTGGTATTCTCCCATCCCTTCTTTAGTGCCTCCAGCCATTCATTCAGGGACATGGATGAGGGAGGTTCCTTAGGTAGTTCAGGCATGGGAACGAATTCCATGCCGCTGGTAATCTGGAAAGGAGTTAATCCGGAACTGCTGTGAACCGTATTATTATATGCTACTTCAGCGAAAGGTAGCAAGTCCGACCAATTGTCTTGCTGATAGTCCACATAACACCGGATGTACTGTTCCACCATCGCATTGGCCCTCTCTGCTGCCCCATTTGTGCTGGGATGAAATGCTGAGCTGAGTCCCTCCGTGGACCCGATCGATTTTAGGAATTCTCTCCAGAACTTTGCGGTGAATTGAACTCCGCGATCTGAAATGATCCTTTTTGGAACTCCATGTAGGCGATAAATGTGTTTCACAAACATTTTCGCTAATTTCTTTGCGGACGGTAGGCTTGAACAAGCGATAAAGTGTGCTTGCTTGGAAAACAAATCAATAACTGTCCAGATTACTTTATTACCACTGCTATCTGGAAGTTCGACAATGAAGTCCATTGCTATCTCTTCCCATGGTCGGCTAGGGTTGGCCACTTGTTGTAGTAGTCCAGGGGGCTTTCCCGGACGGGTTTTCATTGTTGCACAAGTAGCACAGCTTTTTACATAAAAAAAAAAAGCCTGACACTTTGGTCAAATCAGCGAGTGGAGTGGTTTTTTAGCTTTCCCGACCCAGGACACAACTAATGTGTACATGGTTCGGAACCGAGCTCTGGGTCAAAGGTTCCCATTTCTGGCTGAATTGAGTTCCTTTGCCAATTGGGAGATGAGCTTTGGTCTAAGTCCTGAGGGAAAGCTCAGATCAGCGAATGGAATGGTTCTTTAGCTTCTCCGACCCAGGACTCCACTAAGATAGGTATGTGGTTGAAACGAGCTCTGGGTCAAAAGTTACGTTTTATGGCTGAATAGAGTTCCTTTGCCATTTGGGAGTTAAGCTTTGGTCTAACTCCTCAGGGAAAGCTCAGATCAGCGAATGGAGTGGTTCTTTAGCTCCCTGATTTAGGACACCACTAAGATGTGTATGTCGTTGAAACGAGCTCTGGGTCAAAAGTTCCCTTTTCTGGCTGAATTGAGTTCATTTTCCAATTGGGAGATGAGCTTTGGTCAGATCAGCAAATGGAATGGTTCTTTAGCTTCCCCGACCCAGGACACAACTAAGATTTGTACATTGTTCGGAACCGAACTCTGGGTCAAAAGTTACGTTTTCTGGCTGAATTGAGTTCCTTTGCCAATTGGGAGATGAGCTTTGGTATAACCTTAAAGAAAGCTCAAGTCAGCGAATGGAATGGTTCTTTAGATTCCCCGACCCAGGACATCACTAAGATGGGTATGTGGTTGAAACGAGCTCTGGGTCAAAAGTTCCCTTTTCTGGCTGAATTGAGTTCCTTTGCCAATTGGGTGATGAGCTTTGGTCTAACCTCAGGGAAAGCTCAGATCAGCGAATAAGGTCGTTTCTTAGCTACCCCGACCCAGGACACCACTGAGATGTGTACGTGGTTCGAAACCGAGCTCAGGGTCAAAAGTTACGTTTTCTGGCTGAATTGAGTTCCTTTCTCAATTGTCAGTTGAGCTTTGGTCTAAGTCCTCAGGGAAAGCTCAGATGAGTGAATGGAATGGTTCTTTAGCTTCCCCGACCCAGGACATCACTAAGATGGGTATGTGGTTGAAACGAGCTCTGGGTCAAAAGTTCCCTTTTCTGGCTAATTGAGTTCCTTTGCCAATTGGGAGATGAGCTTTGGTCTAACCTCAGGGAAAGCTCAGATCAGGCAAATATAGTCGTTTCTTAGCTACCCCGACCCAGGACACCACTGAGATGTGTACGTGGTTCGAAACCGAGCTCTGGGTCAAAAGTTACGTTTTCTGGCTGTATTGAGTTCCTTTGTCAATTGGGAGTTGAGCTTTGGTCCAACTCCTCAGGGAAAGCTCAGATCAGCAAATATAGTCGTTTCTTAGCTACCCCGACCCAGGGCACCACTGAGATGTGTACGTGGTTCGAAACCGAGCTCTGGGTCAAAAGTTACGTTTTCTGGCTGAATTGAGTTCCTTTGTCAATTGGGAGTTGAGCTTTGGTCTAACTCCTCAGGGAAAGCTCAGATGAGCGAATGGTCTTTTAGCTTCCCCGACCCAGGACCTAACTAACATGTGTATGTGATTCCGAACTGAGCTCTGGGTCAAAAGTTCCCTTTTCTGGCTGAATTGAGTTCCTTTGCCAATTGGGAAATGAGCTTTGGTCAGATCAGCGAATGGAGTGGTTTTTAAGCTTTCCTGTCATGGGACATAACCAGTATGTGTTTCGTGTTCGAAACAGCCCTAGGTCAAAAGTAACGTGTTGTGGCTGAATTCAGGTTTTTTGCCAATTCTGGGATACGATTTAGTCTAACTCCTCATGGAAAGTTCAGATCACCGAATGGTGTGGTTCTTAATCTTCCCCGACCTAGGACACAACTTAGATCTGCACGTGGTTCGGAACCGAGCTCTGGGTCAAAAGTTCCCTTTTCTGGCAGAATTGAGTTCCTTTGCCAATTGGGAGATGAGCTTTGGTCTAACCTCAGGGAAAGCTCAGATCAGCGAATAAAGTCGTTTCTTAGCTATCCCGACCCAGGACACCACTGAGATGTGTACGTGGTTCGAAACCGAGCTCTGGGTCAAAAGTTACGTTTTCTGGCTGAATTGAGTTCCTTTGCCAATTGGGAGATGAGCTTTAGTCAGATCAGCGAATGGAGTGGTTTTTTAGCTTTCCTGTCAGGGGACATAACCAATATGTGTTTCGTGTTCGAAACAGCTCTGACTCAAAAGTTACGTTTTCTGGCTGAATAGAGTTCCTTTGCCATTTGGGAGATAAGCTTTGGTCTAACTCCTCAGGGAAAGCTCAGATGAGTGAATGGAATGGTTCTTTAGCTTCCCCGACCCAGGACACCACTAAGATTTGTACGTAGTTCGGTACCGAGCTCTCGGTCAAAAGTCACGTTTTCTGGCTGAATTGAGTTCCGTTGCCAATTGGGAGATGAGCTTTAGTCAGATCAGCGAATGGAGTGGTTTTTTAGCTTTCCTGTCAGGGGACATAACCAATATGTGTTTCGTGTTCGAAACAGCTCTGAGTCAAAAGTTACATTTTCTGGCTGAATAGAGTTCCTTTGCCACTTGGGAGATAAGCTTTGGTCTAACTCCTCAGGGAAAGCTCAGATGCGTGAATGGAATGGTTCTTTAGCTTCCCCGACCCAGGACATCACTAAGATGGGTATGTGATTGAAACGAGCTCTGGGTCAAAAGTTCCCTTTTCTGGCTGAATTGAGTTCCTTTGCCAATTGGGAGATGAGCTTTGGTCAGATCAGCCAATGGAATGGTTCTTTAGCTTCCCCGACCCAGGACACAACTAAGATTTGTACGTTGTTCAGAACCGAGCTCTGGGTCAAAAGTTACGTTTTCTGGCTGAATTGAGTTCCTTTGTCAATTGGGAATTGAGCTTTGGTCTAAGTCCTCAGGGAAAGCTCAGATGAGTGAATGGAATGGTTCTTTAGCTTCCCCGACCCAGGACACCACTAAGATTTGTACGTGGTTCGGTACCGAGCTCTCGGTCAAAAGTCACGTTTTCTGGCTGAATTGAGTTCCTTTGCCAATTGGGAGATGAGCTTTAGTCAGATCAGCGAATGGAGTTGTTTTTTAGCTTTCCTGTCAGGGGACATAACCAATATGTGTTTCGTGTTCGAAACAGCTCTGACTCAAAAGTTACGTTTTCTGGCTGAATAGAGTTCCTTTGCCATTTGGGAGATAAGCTTTGGTCTAACTCCTCAGGGAAAGCTCAGATGAGCGAATGGAATGGTTCTTTAGCTTCCCCGACCCAGGACATCACTAAGATGGGTATGTGATTGAAACGAGCTCTGGGTCAAAAGTTCCCTTTTCTGGCTGAATTGAGTTCCTTTGCCAATTGGGAGATGAGCTTTGGTCAGATCAGCCAATGGAATGGTTCTTTAGCTTCCCCGACCCAGGACACAACTCAGATTTGTACGTTGTTCAGAACCGAGCTCTGGGTCAAAAGTTACGTCTTCTGGCTGAATTGAGTTCCTTTGCCAATTGGGAGATGAGCTTTGGTTTTTTAGCTTTCCTGTCAGGGGACATAACCAATATGTGTTTCGTGTTCGAAACAGCTCTGAGTCAAAAGTTCCCTTTTCTGGCTGAATTGAGTTCCTTTGCCAATTGGGAGATGAGCTTTGGTAAGATCAGCCAATGGAATGGTTCTTTAGCTTCCCCGACCCAGGACACAACTGAGATTTGTACGTTGTTCAGAACCGAGCTCTGGGTCAAAAGTTACGTTTTCTGGCTGAATTGAGTTCCTTTGCCAATTGGGAGATGAGCTTTGGTATAAACTCGAAGAAAGCTCAAGTCAGCGAATGGAATGGTTCTTTAGCTTCGCCGACCCAGGACACCACTAAGATGGGTATGTGGTTCGGAACCGAGCTCTGGGTCAAAAGTTCCATTTTGTGGCTGAATTGAGTTCCTTTGTGAATTGGGTGATGAGCTTTAGTCTAAGTCCTCAGGGAAAGGTCAGATCGCTGGAATGGAGTGGATTTTTAGCTTCCCCGACCCAGGACACCACAAAGATGTGTATGTGGTTGAAACGAGTTCTGGGTCAAAAGTTACGTTTTCTGGCTGAATTGAGTTCCTTTGTCAATTGGGAGTTGAGATTTGGTCAAACTCCTCAGGGAAAGCTCAGATGAGCGAATGGTCTTTTAGCTTCCCCGACCCAGGACCTAACTAAGATGTGTATGTGATTCCGAACCGAGCTCTGGGTCAAAAGATCCCTTTTATGGCTGAATTGAGTTCCTTTGCCAATTGGGAAATGAGCTTTGGTCAGATCAGCGAATGGAGTGGATTTTAGCTTTCCTGTCATGGAACATAACCAATATGTGTTTCGTGTTCGAAACAGCTCTAGGTCAAAAGTAACGTGTTGTGGCTGAATTCAGGTTTTTTGCCAATTCTGGGATGCGATTTAGTCTAACTCCTCAGGGAAAGTTCAGATCACCGAATGGAGTGGTTTTTAAGCTTCCCCGACCAAGTACACAACTAAGATCTGTACGTGGTTCGGATCCGAGCTCTGGGTCAAAAGTTCCGTTTTCTGGCTGAATTGAGTTCCTTTGTCAATTGGGAGATGAGCTTTGGTCTAACCTCAGGGAAAGCTCAGATCAGCGAATGGAATGGTTCTTTTGCTTTCCCGACCCAGGACACCATTAAGTTGTAATGTGGTTCGGAACGGAGCTCTGGGTCAAAAGTTACGTTTTCTGTCTGAATAGAGTTCCTTTGGAATTTTGGGAGATAAGCTTTGGTCTAACTCCTCAGGGAAAGCTCAGATCAACGAATGGAACTGGTATTTTAGCTTCCCCGACCCAGGACACCATTAAGATGTGTATGTCGTTGAAACGAGCTCTGGGTCAAAAGTTACCTTTTCTGGCTGAATTGAGTTCCTTTGCCAATTGGGAGATGAGCTTTGGTCAGATCAGCCAATGGAATGGTTCTTTAGGTTCCCCGACCCAGGAGACAACTAAGATTTGTAGGTTGTTCGGAACCGAGCTCTGGGTGAAAAGTTACGTTTTCTGGCTGAATTGAGTTCCTTTGCCAATTGGGAGATGAGCTTTGGTATAACCTCGAAGAAAGCTCAAGTCAGCGAATGCAATGGTTCTTTAGCTTCGCCGACCCAGGACACCACTGAGATGTGTACGTGGTTCGAAATCGAGCTCTGGGTCAAAAGTTACGTTTTCTGGCTGAATTGAGTTCCTTTGTCAATTGGGAATTGAGCTTTGATCTAAGTCCTCAGGGAAAGCTCAGATGAGTGAATGGAATGGTTCTTTAGCTTCCCCGACCCAGGACACCACTAAGATTTGTACGTGGTTCGGTACCGAGCTCTCGGTCAAAAGTCACGTTTTCTGGCTGAATTGAGTTCCTTTGCCAATTGGTAGATGAGCTTTAGTCAGATCAGCGAATGGAGTGGTTTTTTAGCTTTCCTGTCAGGGGACATAACCAATATGTGTTTCGTGTTCGAAACAGCTCTAAGTCAAAAGTTACGTTTTCTGGAATAGAGTTCCTTTGCCATTTGGGAGGTAAGCTTTGGTCTAACTCCTCAGGGAAAGCTCAGATGAGCGAATGGAATGGTTCTTTAGCTTCCCCGACCCAGGACATCACTATGGGTATGTGGTTGAAACGAGCTCTGGGTCAAAAGTTCCCTTTTCTGGCTGAATTGAGTTCCTTTGCCAATTGGGAGATGAGCTTTGGTCAGATCAGCCAATGGAATGGTTCTTTTGCCAATTGGGAGATGAGCTTTGGTCATAACGAGCTCTGGGTCAAGAAAGTCTCGAAGGTCAGCAAATGGGAATGGTTTTTTAGCTTCGCCGACCAGGGACACCACTAAGATGGTATGTGGTTCGAAACGAGCTCTGGGTCAAAAGTTCCCTTTTCTGGCTGAATTGAGTTCCTTTGCCAATTGGGAGATGAGCTTTGGTCAAATCAGCGAGTGGAGTGGTTCTTTACCTTCCCCGACCCAGGACACAACGAAGATGTGTACGTGGTTCGGAACCGAGCTCTGGGTCAAAAGTTACGTTTTCTGTCTGAATAGAGTTACTTTGCCATTTGGGAGATGAGTCTAAGTCCTCAGGGAAAGCTCAGATCAACGAATGGCGTGGTTTTATAGCTTCCCCGACCCAAGACACAACTAAGATTTGTACGTTGTTCAGAACCGAGCTCTGGGTCAAAAGTTACGTTTTCTGGCTGAATTGAGTTCCTTTGTCAATTGGGAGTTGAGCTTTGGTCTAACTCCTCAGGGAAAGCTCAGATGAGTGAATGGAATGGTTCTTTAGCTTCCCCGACCCAGGACACCACTAAGATTTGTACGTGGTTCGGTACCGAGCTCTCGGTCAAAAGTCACGTTTTCTGGCTGAATTGAGTTCCTTTGCCAATTGGGAGATGAGCTTTAGTCAGATCAGCGAATGGAGTGGTTTTTTAGCTTTCCTGTCAGGGGACATAACCAATATGTGTTTCGTGTTCGAAACAGCTCTAAGTCAAAAGTTACGTTTTCTGGCTGAATAGAGTTCCTTTGCCATTTGGGAGGTAAGCTTTAGTCTAACTCCTCAGGGAAAGCTCAGATGAGCGAATGGAATGGTTCTTTAGCTTCCCCGACCCAGGACATCACTAAGATGGGTATGTGGTTGAAACGAGCTCTGGGTCAAAAGTTCCTTTTTCTGGCTGAATTGAGTTCCTTTGCCAATTGGAAGATGAGCTTTGGTCAGATCAGCCAATGGAATGGTTCTTTAGCTTCCCCGACCCAGGACACAACTGAGATTTGTACGTTGTTCAGAACCGAGCTCTGGGTCAAAAGTTCCCTTTTCTGGCTGAATTGAGTTCCTTTGCCAATTGGGAGATGAGCTTTGGTCAAATCAGCGAGTGCAGTGGTTTTTTAGCTTTCCCGACCCAGGAAACAACTAATGTGTACGTGGTTCGGAACCGAGCTCTGGGTCAAAAGTTCCGTTGTGTGGCTGAATTGAGTTCCTTTGTCAATTGGGAGATGAGCTTTAGTCTAAGTCCTCAGGGAAAGGTCAGATCAGCGAATGGAGTGGTTTTTTAGCTTCCCCGACCCAGGACACCGCGAAGATGTGTATGTGGTTGAAACGAGCTCTGGGTCAAAAGTTACGTTTTCTGGCTGAATTGAGTTCCTTTGTCAATTGGGAGTTGAGCTTTGGTCTAACTCCTCAGGGAAAGCTCAGATGAGCTAATGGTCTTTTAGCTTCCCCGACCCAGGACCTAACTAAGATGTGTATGTGATTCCGAACCGAGCTCTGGGTCAAAATTTCCCGTTTCTGGCTGAATTGAGTTCCTTTGCCAATTGGGAAATGAGCTTTGGTCAGATCAGCGAATGGAGTGGTTTTTTAGCTTTCCTGTCATGGGACATAACCAATATGTGTTTCGTGTTCGAAACAGCTCTAGGTCAAAAGTAACGTGTTGTGGCTGAATTCAGGTTTTTTGCCAATTCTGGGATGCGATTTAGTCTAACTCCTCAGGGAAAGTTCAGATCACCGAATGGAGTGGTTCTTAAGCTTCCCCGACCCAGTACACAACTAAGATCTGTACGTGGTTCGGATCCGAGCTCTGCGTCAAAAGTTCCGTTTTCTGGCGAATTGAGTTCCTTTGTCAATTGGGAGATGAGCTTTGGTCTAACCTCAGGGAAAGCTCAGATCAGCGAATGGAATGGTTCTTTAGCTTTCCCGACCCAGGACACCATTAAGGTGTAATGTGGTTCGGAACGGAGCTCTGGGTCAAAAGTTACGTTTTCTGTCTGAATAGAGTTCCTTTGGAATTTTGGGAGATAAGCTTTGGTCTAACTCCTCAGGGAAAGCTCAGATCAACGAATGGAACTGGTATTTTAGCTTCCCCGACCCAGGACACCATTAAGAAGTGTATGTCGTTGAAACGATCTCTGGGTCAAAAGTTCTCTTTTCTGGCTGAATTGAGTTCCTTTGCCAATTGGGAGATGAGCTTTGGTCAGATCAGCGAATGGAATGGTTCTTTAGCTTCCCCGACCCAGGACACAACTAAGATTTGTAGGTAGTTCGGAACCGAGCTCTGGGTGAAAAGTTACGTTTTCTGGCTGAATTGAGTTCCTTTGCCAATTGGGAGATGAGCTTTAGTCTAAGTCCTCAGGGAAAGGTCAAATCAGCGAATGGAGTGGTTTTTTAGCTTCCCCGACCCAGGACACCACGAAGATGTGTATGTGGTTGAAACGAGCTCTGGGTCAAAAGTTACGTTTTCTGGCTGAATTGAGTTCCTTTGTCAATTGGGAGTTGAGCTTTGGTCTAACTCCTCAGGGAAAGCTCAGATGAGCGAATGGTCTTTTAGCTTCCCCGACCCAGGACCTAACTAAGATGTGTATGTGATTCCGAACCGAGCTCTGGGTTAAAATTTCCCTTTTCTGGCTGAATTGAGTTCCTTTGCCAATTGGGAAATGAGCTTTGGTCAGATCAGCGAATGGAGTGGTTTTTTAGCTTTCCTGTCATGGGACATAACCAATATGTGTTTCGTGTTCGATACAGCTCTAGGTCAAAAGTAACGTGTTGTGGCTGAATTCAGGTTTTTTGCCAATTCTGGGATGCGATTTAGTCGAACTCCTCAGGGAAAGTTCAGATCACCGAATGGAGTGGTTCTTAAGCTTCCCCGACCCAGTACACAGCTAAGATCTGTACGTCGTTCGGA
>JAKRSK010012221.1:0-19608 GCA_029891615.1 Natrix natrix natrix | reverse complement strand
GCAATTAACCTTTAACTGCTAGATTGCTTTGCAAAGGAACTTGTCCTTGTTTGCAATAAGATAATGTTGTAGTGTATGACTTTTTGGAGAGGAGAAGACAGTTAGATCTCAAAGTTGAATATTTAACTTTGGGTTTCTGTCTGTGTTACCTGAAAAATATTCTCTTCAGGATAATGTCCTGTAAAACATGATGGAGCTATACATAAACTTAAATGCTATTGCTGTAATGATGATGTTGATTTATGGACATAATACAGAATATCATTGTTGGAAGAGACCATCCAACCCCCTGCTTAGGCAGGAAACCCTACACCACTTCAGACAAATGGTTACCCAACATCTTAAAAACTTCTAGTGTTGGACAATTCACAACTTCTGGAGGCAAGTTGTTCCAATGATGAATTGTTCTAGCTGTCAGGAATTTTCTTCTTAGTTCTAGGTTGCTTCTCTCCTTGATTGGTTTCCATCCATTGTTTCTTGTCCTTCCTTCAAGTGCTTTGGAGAATAGCTTGACTCCCTCTTCTTTGTGGCAGCCCCTGAGATACTGGAACACTGCTATCATGTCTCCCCTAGTCTTCTTTTCATTAAACTAGACACACCCAGTTCCTGCAACCGTTCTTCGTATGTTTTATCCTCCAGTCCCCTCATCATCTTTGTTGCTCTTCTCTGCACTCTTTCTAAAGTCTCCACATTTTTACATTGTGGTGACCAAAACTGGATGCGGTGTGTTAAACAACTGGTTCTCTAACAAACAGCTATCTGAAAGTGGTTGTACAAATAAGGCTTGTGAGGAAGAGAAGGGTTGAGGTAGCTGTGTGGTTTGTTTCTGTTTTATTCGCCTTCTAACTGATCTTCCTGCAGAGTCATTTGTGTAAGTGGGAGGGTTCTTTTCTTAGATTTCCAAATAATTGTTCTCTATAGTTGCAAGCCATAGTGGGCTTTTGGAAACCCAGAACAGAAGCTATTCTCTCTCTCTCTCTCTCTTGGAGGGATCATCAGTTTAACAGTGAGTTGTTTGCTCTTCCTTCTCTGTTCTTCCTTTTGCTTCAGAAGACAGTTAACCTCTTAATTTACCTAAGACAGTGGTTCTCAACCTGTGGGCCGGGACCTCTTTGGGGGCCGAACGACCCTTTCACAGGGGTCAGCTAAGACCATTGGAAAACACATATTTTTGATGGTCTTAGGAACCGAGACACCAATTTTATGGTTGGGGGTCACCACAACATGAGGAACTGTATTAAAGGGTAACGGCATTGGGAAGGCTGAGAACCACTGACCTAAGACTTGCATTACAAGAGAGGATTGCTAGAGTTAGTTAACACTGATTATTTAACATTCCTCTGTTAACTTGTGCTCAGTCTGTAAGTTTGGTTGGAGACCACATCCATCTCTGCTAACTTCATCCGTTTTTGTAGCCATTCATCCGTTGTGAGAATGGAGGTGACCTTCCATTTCTCTGTGTACAGTAGTCTTGCTGCCTCCGACATAATGTAATGGTGTAGTCTTGGTTTCATTCCCCAGCATCAATATAAAGGTTTTTCTGCTCTGTTCTTTTGTGGCCCCTTGAAAGTGGAAAGATTTCACCTATCACTTTCCATGTCTCTTTGCTGGGTTGGCCAAATGGGATTATTTGCAATTGTTTGTTGCCTTCTGAAGTTATGACTTGAGTTGTCAAGTTTTTCTCTGATAATTTTTGAAGGGCGAAGAATGAAACCATTGTAAAATGTAAACTAGAAAGCCTTGCTTAGCAGCAATGAAGTATTATTGTGTAAGATTTTGAAAAGTTTGAATCAAAGAATTAGAGATCGAGTCCCCTGAGAACCACTGACCTAAGACTTGCATTACAAGAGAGGATTGCTAGAGTTAGTTAACACTGATTATTTAACATTCCTCTGTTGACTTGCGCTCAGTCTGTAAGTTTGATTGGAGACATTTGCTTAGACAAAGTCTTATAGAAGAGCAATCTGTCCCAATCTGATCCCAGTGCTATTCCTACTGAGAACAAAGAGTTGAGATAATTTCACAGTGAAGATAGAGTTGGAATAGTCCTTGCCAAATTTGGAAGCACTTTGTCATTTCCATTTTTAAAAAAATTACCCGTCTAGATTTGTGAGTAGCCTTCCGTCCACATAACTAATGTGTGTTGTTCAACAGTGCTTCGCTTTTTAAGATCAGCAAAGGTTGGCTGGGTGTTACAGTACTTAGCACATGGATTCATCTGGTGCTTTTTTATTTTTCACAAGAACCCACAGTAAAAGATGGGATTGAATTTTAATCTTAGCCATGCAAAGGCTGTCTCTGAGAATCGGACATGATCGGAAGAAAAAAAAATCTAAGCATTTCTCAAGCTTGGCAATTCTAAAACAAAAAGTTTAAAAGTTTCAACTCCCAGAATTTCCCAGCCAATATGTGTTTTTAAGTCCAGCCACCATTCTTCCATAAGAGATTGAGGTTTTTTTTTTTCTTACAACGGAAAAGATGGCCAAATGGATTTGAAAGCTTTGTTTCTGAAATTTGATTTTATGATATGGGTGGAAACCAATCAAGGAGAGAAGCAACCTAGAACTAAGGAGACATTTCCTGACAGTTAGAACAATTAATTAGTGGAACAACTTGCCTCCAGAAGTTGTGAATGCTCCAGCACTGGAAGTTTTAAAGAAGATGTTGGATACCCATTTGTCTGAAGTGATGTAGGGTTTCCTGCCTAAGCAGGGGGTTGGACTAGAAGACCTCCAAGGTCCCTTCCAACTCTATTCTATAGTTCGTTGTCTGAGGGAAAGGTCTCTTTCATAGATGCTTTTTATCAAGGGGATCCATTCTATGATGCTTTGGTCTACCTACCTGATCATGTTTATTTACACAACTGACAATGTTACTAACCCTGAAAGAGATATGGAGACATTTCTGACAAAGCCAATTGTTTGGTTTTATTTCTTGCTTGTAAGGGCAGCAGTCTTGCCACTTGTGATGAGTTGAAATTTCTAAATAGCTGATACTTGCTTGTTCCGGGGAAATTGCTTGAAATGGAGAATACATCAGAAAAATGACAGTAAAAAAGAATGATGTTTGTTCCTGTTTGCAGAGCTGTCACTGATAAAAGAGCAAGGTTCAATGCTTTGACTCCATAAATCAAAACACTTCATTTGCATCATGTATTTTTTTTTTTAAAAAATGGGTTGTTTATGCATAGCATTCTAATCGATGGTAAAACTGAGGTCTTTTTGAGTTGGTGAAGTTCTCCATCCCAGCTTGGCTTACTCAGAGAGCACTTGTGTCCCATAATTAGCTGCTCTATGTAGTGGCTTCACAGCAGCTGCTGTTTTTCACTACTGAGAAGTTCAGATCTTAGACCAGAAATAACTGCAGCTAAAATTAAATAGCACTTATCATCTAGCTTCTTTTGAATATCCAGATTGCCATTCATAGAAACTCATTTGTAAAGACAATGTAGAAAACAGCTGCACTTAATTTTCAGGCGCAATTGACTTTTAACAGCTAGATTTTTAGCTTGCTTTGCAAAGGAACTTGTCTTTGTTTGCAATAAAATAATGTTGCAGTGTATGACATTTTGGAGAGGAGAAGATATTTAGATTTTCCTGTAGATTCGGCGGGGAGGCGTTGCTCCAGTGTTGGAGCATTCACAACTTCTGGAGGCAAGTTGTTCCACTGATGAATTGCTGTAAGTGTCAGGGAATTTCTCCTCAGTTCTAAGTTGCTTCTCTCCTTGATTAGTTTCCACCCATTGCTTCTTGTTCTACTCTCAGGTGCCTTGGAGAATAGCTTGACTCTCTCTTCTTTGTGGCAACCCCTGAGATATTGGAATAATGCTATTATGTCTCCCCTAGGCCTTCTTTTCATTAAACTAGTCATACCCAGTTCCTGCAACTGTTCTTCATATGTTTTAGCCTCCAGTCCCCTAATCAACTTTGTTGCTCTTCTCTGCACTTTTTCTAAAGTCTCCACATCTTTTTTTTTAACATCGTGGCAACCAAAACTGGATGCATTATTCCAAGTGTGGCCTTACCAAGGCATTATAAAATGATATCAGCACTTCATGTGATGAAGAAAAATAGCTTTAAGAGGATTAACAGGATTTAACAAGATTTTTGACATGGTTAAAAGGACCAAAATCTACCAGTAGGAAACCTGATACATAATCCCTAGAAATTAATGGATGAAGATGGCTATGCTCACCATAAGTTGTCAATGGAACTCCACTATATGTGCCATGCGCTATCAGTCTTGTAACCCTCTTGTGATCTTGGGCTTAGTTTGTGATCTCAAGAAATGCCAGTTTTGTAGAAGTGCCCAACTGTCTTGCTAGGTGCAACCCCAACTGCAGCATATCCTCCTGATTCCCGGGGTTATCGTGTTCTGATGGATCTGGTGTCCTGCAGGCTTCCTTCAACTGTTGTGGGTATTTGATGAGCAGTGGGCTAATCTCGGGGGTGAAATCCAGCAGGTTCTGGAAAACTGGTAGCGGAAATTTTGAGTAGTTTGGAGAACCAATAGTGGAAATTTTGAGTAGTTTGGAAAACCGATAGTGGAAATTTTGAGTAGTTTGGAGAACCGATAGTGGACATTTTGAGTAGTTCGGAGAACCGATAGCGGAAATTTTGAGTAGTTCGGAGAACCGGTAGCGGAAATTTTGAGTAGTTCGGAGAACCGATAGTGGAAATTTTGAGTAGTTCGGAGAACCAATAGTGGAAATTTTGAGTAGTTCGGAGAACCAATAGTGGAAATTTTGAGTAGTTCGGAGAACCGATAGCGGAAATTTTGAGTAGTTCGGAGAACCGATAGTGGAAATTTTGAGTAGTTCGGAGAACCGGTAGCGGAAATTTTGAGTAGTTCGGAGAACCAATAGTGGAAATTTTGAGTAGTTCGGAGAACCGGTAGCGGAAATTTTGAGTAGTTTCGGAGAACCGATAGTGGAAATTTTGAGTAGTTCGGAGAACCGGTAGCGGAAATTTTGAGTAGTTCGGAGAACCAATAGTGGAAATTTTGAGTAGTTCGGAGAACCGGTAGCGGAAATTTTGAGTAGTTCGGAGAACCGATAGTGGAAATTTTGAGTAGTTCGGAGAACCAATAGCGGAAATTTTGAGTAGTTCGGAGAACCAATAGTGGAAATTTTGAGTAGTTCGGAGAACCGGTAGCGGAAATTTTGAGTAGTTCGGAGAACCGATAGTGGAAATTTTGAGTAGTTCGGAGAACCAATAGTGGAAATTTTGAGTAGTTCGGAGAACCAATAGTGGAAATTTTGAGTAGTTCGGAGAACCAATAGTGGAAATTTTGAGTAGTTCGGAGAACCGGTAGCGGAAATTTTGAGTAGTTCGGAGAACCAATAGTGGAAATTTTGAGTAGTTCGGAGAACCAATAGTGGAAATTTTGAGTAGTTCGGAGAACCGGTAGCGGAAATTTTGAGTAGTTCGGAGAACCGATAGTGGAAATTTTGAGTAGTTCGGAGAACCGGTAGCGGAAATTTTGAGTAGTTCGGAGAACCAATAGTGGAAATTTTGAGTAGTTCGGAGAACCGATAGCGGAAATTTTGAGTAGTTCGGAGAACCGATAGTGGACATTTTGAGTAGTTCGGAGAACCGATAGTGGACATTTTGAGTAGTTCGGAGAACCAATAGTGGAAATTTTGAGTAGTTCAGAGAACCAATAGTGGAAATTTTGAGTAGTTTGGAGAACCGATAGTGGACATTTTGAGTAGTTCAGAGAACCGATAGTGGACATTTTGAGTAGTTCGGAGAACTGATAGTGGAAATTTTGAGTAGTTCGGAGAACCGACAAACGCCACCTCTGGCTGGCCCCAGAGTGAGGTGGGAATGGAGATTTTGCAGTATCCTTCCTCTGCCACGCCCACCAAGCCACACCACACCCACCAAGCCACGCCCACAGAACCAGTAGTAAAACAATTTGCATTTCACCCCTGGTTAATCTCCTATACAGATAGGTAGCTAGAAGCCCTGTTCGCACTCAGAGAGAATGGCAGCTATTTAGCTTCTGTGTAAAGCATCCCTACTTCTTGAATTTCACTCATTCTTGCCAGGGTATCTTCTTTTACACCCTTCGCCTCTGCTGGGAGTTGCCATTGCTTCTGGAATCACTTGTGACCAAGTCCATCCAAGTTGGCCGGTCAGTTTCTGTCACACTCTTCGCGCCCTTTGGACCATCAGCTCTGCCATTCGGGAGGAGGCAACCTTCAATACTACAGGGTGCTAGCATGGCACCTCTGCTTTGTAAAAATTGCAGGAAAACAGGAGGTAGGAAAAAAATATGAGTGAATGCCTGCTTCTGTGTGGGTTAGCTGCATGGGGGAGATCTTGCAGATATCTGGGCCTTTTTCTGGTAGCATAAAGCATGTCTTTTCCATGCTGGGCAAATGTGCAAATGTTTTGTGTGGGGAGAAAGTACACTTGCATTTCTCTGCCTCCTCCTCTCCCCCAGCTCGCTCTAGGACAGTAACAAGAAGAGGGTAGCTTTGTGTTGTGATTTATTTTTAGTTCCACATTCTTGATTCAGATTCTGAGCACGGAGATTGCATTGGGAAATACTGGGTGTGGGCACTGCTGTTTAAATCACGCCGAGACTGAGTTAGGAGGGAAAAGCTGAAAAGGATTTTCACCTTTTCAACAATTGGCTGAAAACGGGTCACGATCGGAGGTGTTGACCATCATTTGAAGGGATGTAATGGTGCTCTGTTACAGCAATGTGGATTATGGTTAGCTGTTTTTAAGTTGTAGCTGGAACTGTGTGATTTGGGGCAGAGAATGTGATCCCTTTTTGTTTTTACCCGTGAGAACCATTAATAGCAAATGAGGTGGGTTTTTTTTTTGTGTGTGTGTGATATATATATATATATATATAATATATATATATATATATATATATATATATATAGAGAGAGAGAGAGAGAGAGAGAGATAGATAGATAGATAGATAGATAGATAGATATCTTAGAGAGAGAGAGAGAGAGAGAGAGAGAGAGAGAGATATCTTAGAGAGAGAGAGAGAGAGAGAGATCTTCTCTCTATATAAAAATGGCTGTTTGTGTGTTTGTATGTTCCAGCGTAACTCTGGAATGCCTTGAGCAATTTCAATCAAACTTGGTACACAGATGATTTACTCTCTGGAAAAAAATATTGTGGGGATAAGACAGCCCTACTACCTCTCGGGGTATGTGTTCTGTTAAGATACAGCCTGTTGTGCCTTAAAATGGGTTCTACTGTACAGCCTTAAAATGGCTTCTACTGTACAGTGCAGTAGAGTTGCCGTGGTAACCGCTTCACAGTACTCCACAAGGGGGCTCCCTCCGGTAAGAGGAGAAATCGAACATTAATAATTATGCAGGGAAACATTTTTAACTAATTTAATTGTCGCCAAAATCAGGACTCAGGAAGAAGTTGCTCTTAGAGGCTTCACAGTACTCCACAGGTTCTGGTAAGAGGGAAAATCCAACACCAGAAATTACGTTTCATCTGGACATTTCCCCCCTATAAATAAATACCCAGGCAACGCCGGATTATTGGCTACTGTGTGATTGCTTCACCTCTTTTTTATATGCATTGTGGCCAAAATGCTGCCTTTTTCAGCCTTCCCTCCACCATTAGATGTCTCTGATGCAGCATCCGGCCAGTGGGCATAGCCAAAGTAACATCATTTAATGCAGGGAAGTGACTCTTTATGAAGAAAAGACCGGGAAGTCTTAGCGGTGGAGTCAAAAGGATCCAAGCCGAATGGAGGAGAACAGGCCATCTTTGTTCTGGTGTTTTCAGGAGTTGGCCTCCTTTAGTGCAGTTTTATTCTCTAGAACACAATAGTTGTTGCTTTAGCAAATGGCAAAAAGGTTCATTTTATTCAAGGCCTCTGTTTTTTTTTTTTTTTAATTTAATCTGGCATTTGTTTTAAGGCTGAGTAAGGCTGATGTCTTGAAGAATCCAGAAATGCTTCGTATCCAGCTCCAGTTCGAAACTGGCTCACGTTTTGAAGAATTGTTAGAAAACCGTCTGTTTAATAATCATTGGGTTCTAATTTCTGGGAGGCTTTTCTTTGGCATATGACAGTGATGGTGAACGTTTTCGACCCTGAGTGCCGAAAAGGGAGCGTTTGTCAGGGCCGCAATCTGGAAGAGGAGCTGCCCAGGGGGCATGCACACGCTGGGAAATAAACTTCCGGTTTCCGGGATGCGCACCCGCCAGCTGGTCTTCCTGTTTCAGGCCCGCTTGCACGCGTGATGATCAGCTGGCTGATTCACATGTGCCCCCCCAGAAACCGGAAGACCAACTCTTCCGGTTTCCGGGACCTGCCGCATGGGCAAAAGCCAGTTGATCATCACATGCATGCGCGTCAGAAACCTGGAAGAGGAACGGGCAAGGCCACGCATGCCAGGCGACATGGCTCTGCATGCCATTTTGGGCACGTGTGCCATTTGTTCACCATCACGGGCATATGTAGTATGGCTGCTTCTGTTTTTACTCATCACAATTCTCAATCATTCAACACTGGAGAAGCTTATGCTGTACTAGTCTTTTGCTCTTTCAATTGATTGAGTAGCAAAATTTAAGACGGTCATGGCTTGTTCTTCCATTGTGTTTCAGTAAGAACAGAGGAAGATACATGGCATTAAAAGAAATATTGTTTTAATAATTGGGAGAACTAAAGCAGATTGCTTAATACACCCCTTTCATATGCTGCCCACTTAACATGCTTAGTTTGCAGTTTGAATTATGTTCTCCTTTCAAGGTTATAAAGATACTAAGAATTTTTTGTGACTTGAAAGTAGTATGCTTATTTAGTATCCTACGAGTAACACTGAGTGTTGTACCTTATGATTTATAATTATTGTATTTTATTATTATGATCATGATTTATCACTTGTTTATATATACCCTGAGAGCTTATGCACTGGAGACAAATTCCTTGTGTATCCAATCACACTTGGCCAATAAAGAATTCTATTCTGGAAATGTCCAAGTTCCACCAGCTGAGAACACAATGATATATGTTTGATTTACCTCTCCAATATATTATCTGAATTAGCTACAGTCACTTGAGAAAGAATGAAAAGAGGTAAAATAAAAACGGGGAACAAAATCTTCAAAATTTGCAGACCGTGGAATAATTATGGACTGTAATAAACAGTAAGCCTAAAAATTGGAGGTGTTTAGCATAACTTCAGTCAGGATATTCAATCCAAGCAAAGAGAAATACAATCTATGAAACATTTGTCTCCAAGTATAAATAAATCTAAGGGACACAGTGGCTCAGTAGCTAAGACGCTGGGCTTGTTGATCAGAAAGGTTGGCAGTTCAGCGGTTCAAATCCCTAGTCTGCGTAATGGAGTGAACTCCCGTTACTTGTCCCAGCTTCTGCCAACCTAGTAGTTCGAAAGCACGTAAAAATGCAAGTGGAAAAATAAGGACCACCTTTGGTGGGAAGGTAACAGCGTACCATGCGCCTTTGGTGTTTAGTCATGCTGGCCACATGATCATGGAATTGTCTTCGGACAGCGCTGGCTCTTCGACTTTGAAACAGAGATTAGCACTGCCCCCTAGAGTCGGGAACGACTAGCACATATGTGCGAGGGGAACCTTTGCCTTTTAGAAATAAATCTAATTTTAAGCTATATACAATTAACAAATATTTGCACCTCTCCATTCTTTCAGTGTCTGATTTGCAAGAAGAAGGTAAAAATGCTATCAATGCACCAATGTCCCCTGCTACAACTGATCTTCATCCAGAAGATACATTACTAGGTATGTATGAATGCAACATCATACACTTAGGATGTGGGCAAAAGAGTTTTGTTTTCTCTGCATGCTAATTGGAAAGGACCGATGATAGGATCCTATCTGTAGCTCAAATTGTGTTAATCAACATGAGATTTCTGAATTAAAATCAACAATTTATTAATATAAGAAGTGGTGTCTTCATATATGCTTTCCCCTCACACATGCAATCCAAAATAATTTTTTTATTGGTGACCTTACCCAGATTTGGAGCAAAAATAATCTAAATTAGGGCTAACCAAGGTTGAAATTCTTTTCTACCGCTTTCTTTGGATTTAGATTAAGTACCTTCTATGGCTATGCCATACCCTGATATGTGTTCTGACCCCCCTCTCCACGCCTGTGAGCAAGCCAAAACACAGGCTTGGCTGGTTGCCACTGTTTAATTGCAGATAACAAACCTTTTGGCCGAAGGCCCAGATAAATCAGAATACACAAAAAACAAACCAGATATTCAGACACGGCTCTAAGAAATCAGCTTTCTTCACTGCTAATTTCGAACGGTTGTTTCCTGCAAATGTCCCCTCCCAACGCCTCACCTATAAGCTCTCTTGGGAGGGGCCAATCTACAACCACCTGTGCTAATTATCGTCTGTGAGCCTGCCTACGAAGCTGCTGCTTTCGTTTCTCAACCCGTCTTACTCTAGTATCAGGGACTGACTACCTTTGATCTTCCCCACTGCTCCATGCCTCAGGCGCCTCCTGGCGGCCAACCAGCCCCCCCTGGTCCCTGCTCTAAATCTGCAACCTGCACAGGGTCTTCCACATCAGCCAGGGCAGACTCAAATGATCCCTCACTATCTGAGTCCAGAATCAGCTCAACTAGATCCTGCTGGGCTACAACAGATATGTGTCTAATCCAATATTTAATCCTGGGTAAAAATTCAGGCTACTGTCTAATGTGAAAGTCTAGCTAGAAGAGGAAGAGGATGGGTTTTTTTAATTCTCTCTTTGCTTCCTCCCTCTGTTGCCTTTGGAAAACTCCCGTTTTGGTGGGTTACAAGTGTCACGTCTTCTATTAAGCAACCCAGCGTTACATATCACATGCTCTGAAAGCCCAGTTCACCAACAGTGCCTTTTTCATGCTATGAGCCCCAACATTTGTGCAATGCCTTTTTAATCAATCAGAATAGAGCTGGAAGGCACTTTAGAGGTCTTCTAGTCCAATCTCCCTGCTCAAGCAGGAGACCCTATACCAGTGATGGCTAACATTTTTGTCGTCGCATTGCCGACAGCAAGTGCACACGCCCACACCCAAAATGCAATGCATGCACAACCCATGACCCCCCATGCACACATGACCCCCCCCATGCATGTACGCATGAGCCCTCCCTGCTCCCCTGCCCCCCATACATATGCCCTATTTTGGGTCTGGAAGGCCTCCTGCACCAACCTGGAAGCCAAAACAGGGTGCAGGGGTGGCGCATGCAATGTGAGCGCCCCCTGTGCATGCCTCGTGCATGCGCATCCTCCCCCCGCCCCCACACATGTGCAGAGGTGACCTGAAGACCAGCTGACTGGTAGGAGGTGTGCCCGCATGCATGGTGGAGCTGGGCTGGGGCAACGGCTGGCCTGCCTGCCGAGAGGACCCTGTGTGCCACCTGTAAACATGCATGCCATGGGTTCCCCATCACAGCCCTATACCATTTCAGACAGGTGGCTCTCCAGTCTCTTCTTAAAAACCGGCAGTGATGAAGCACCCAGAACTTCCGAAGGCAACTTCTGTTCCACTGGTTAATTGTCTTCATTGTTAGGAAGTTTCTCCTTAATTCCAAGTTGCTTCTCTCCTGGGTTAGTTTCCATCCATTGTTTCTTGTCCTGCCCTCTGGTGCTTTGGAAAACAAATTGACCTCCTCTTCTTTGTGGCAGCCTTTCAGATACTGGAATACTGCTATCATGTCCTTCCTTTCTCTAGACCAGCCACACTCAATTTAGATTCGTGTTTCAATAGCAGTGTTCCAATATCTCAGGGGTTGCCACAAAGAAGAGGGAGTCAAACTATTCTCCAAGGCACCTGAGGGTAGAACAAGAAGCAATGGGTGGAAACTAATCAAGGAGAGAAGCAACTTAGAACTGAGGAGAAACTTCCTGACAGTTAGAACAATTAATCAGTGGAACAGAAGTTGCCTCCAGAAGTTGTGAATGCCCCAACACTGGAAGTCTTTAAGAAGATGTTGGATAGCCATTTGTCTGAAACGGTATTGGGTTTCCTGCCTAGGCAGGGGGTTGGACTAGAAGACCTCCAAGGTCCCTTCCAACTCTGCTATTGTATTGTATTGTATTTCCCTGAAAATAAGACTAGGTCTTATATTATTTTTTGCTTCAAAAGATGCATTAGGGCAGGGGTGTCCAAACTTGAGAACTTTTAAGACTTGTGGACTTCAACTCCCAGAATTCCCCAGCCAGCCATGCTGGCTGGGGAATTCTAGGAGTTGAAGTCCACAAGTCTTAAAGTTCCCAAGTTTGGACACCCCTGCATTAGGGCTTATTTTCTGGTTAGGACTTATGTGGGGGAAAATATGGTACTGATTGCGTCCATCTGGCTGATGATCTTAATTGGGGCTTATTTTGGGGGTAGGGCTTATATTACGAGCATCCCCCAAAATCATGCTTTTCTGGTTGGGTCTTATTTGAGGGGTAATTGGACGTCCTTTTCCGGTTTATGAAATGACTAGTTTTTGCCATTTATAAATCAAGACGGCAGCTGATGTCTTTGAATAGCAATTTCTGAAACTATGTGTTTGTGCCACGCTGGCTTTAACGAGGGGCTTCTTTTTGAAATTGCCAGAGGAAAATGAAGAACGTACCATGATAGACCCCACTTCAAAGGAGGATGCCAAGTTTAAAGAACTTATCAAGGTGAGGAAGACATCAATGCAGAGGTTTTGCCTTCCTTTGATGCCATTTACCTTAAGATGAAAGTGCTTTGATGTTGCATTTGGGGTAGCACGGGAAAAATGACTGCTAGGGCCTCCCTGGAAAATACATTTGGGGAAACAGTTACAGGAGAAGCCATTACAAGGTTATATATTTTAGATCAGTGTTTCTCAAACTTGGCGACTTTAAGTCCTGTGGACTTCAACTCCCAGAATCCCCCAGCCAGCATAGCTGGCTGGGGAATTCTGGGAGTTGAAGTCCACAGGACTTAAAGTCGCCAAGTTTGAGAAACACTGTTTTAGATGTTAATCCATTTCTTATCCACATTTTTATCCAAGAAGGATCTTAGTAGGTTGCATTAAATAGAAAGAAAGAAAATCCATGAGCGTGCCTCAAAAGAGTGGACAGCAGGACTTAAAACCCCAGAGGAAAGAAATCCTTGAATCAAAAGTCCCTTGGGGGAGAGGGGGCGACTAAGAAGTCAAAATAATAAATAAAATTTATTTATTTATTTATTTATTTATTTATTTATTTATTTATTTATTTATTTATTTATTTATTTATAAATAAATAATAAATAAAATAAAAACTTAAGCTAAAAATATTATCTTGATTTGACATATTAGTATTTTCAGAAATGCCCTCATTATTTCTCCACCCTTCTCTTAATTTTGGGAAGAGATGAGATGTGACAGAGATTCACTTTATTTCTCTATGGAGAGGTTTAGGAAATTGAATTGTGGTAGAAGAAAAAGGGACGCAGTGGCTCAGTGGCTAAGACGCTGAGCTTGTCGATCAGAAAGGTCGGCAGTTCGGCGGTTCAAATCCCTAGTGTCGCATAACGGAGCGAGCTCCCGTTACTTGTCCCAGCTTCTGCCAACCTAGCAGTTTGAAAGCATGTAAAAAATGTGGAAAAATAGGGACCACCTTTGGTGGGAAGTAACAGTTCTGTGCACCTTCGGGGTTTAATCATGCCGGCCACATGACCACGGAGACGTCTTCGGACAGCGCTGGCTCTTCTGCTTTGAAATGGAGATGAGCATCGCCCCCTAGAGGCGGGAACAACTAGCACATATGTGCGAGGAGAACCTTTACCTTACCATTACTTTTACCTTACCTACCACATTATCTTTATTGTGTTTATTGTGCCAAAATTGGAAGTGTGAGTACTTTCCTCTCGGTTGATTTACAGAGCAAATTGTAGGTTTGTGTATTGCAAAGGAAATCTGTCTTGGCTGGAAGGCAGCCCAGCAAGAAAATATTATGCATACAGAATGCTGACTGAGGAAATAATAAAGGAAATAATAATCTATCAAGTAGAAAGGTGGATGAAAAGTGCCTTAAAAATGATAGCCCTCTTCCACGGTTGATAACAATGCTTTTTGCTAGGCAGTCCAGGAAAATGGATTGAAGATTTAACAACCGCAGTGCTCCACAGGAGATGATCAAAATCAGCAAGATGGTGGATGTGAAATCCTAATTGAAGCCCCACCTTTTTTTGTACAAAGAGGCAGGACTTCGGTTGTGAAGCTGCACTCACCGCCTTGCAGGGTTTTGACAAACACATGACACCTGGGCTCCCCTACTTAAGAGCGTCGGCATTCTGTCCGCAGGATTGTGGGGGATGCTACCCAACTTCTTCATGATCTGTTTTCCTTGTTACCATCTGGGAGGGACCTCAGTGGTATCTGAGGCAGAGAGTCAAGTCACAGTTTTGTTCCATATAGCATCAACCTTGCTTTTATTCATATCTATGTATCTACCGGTATATATCTAAATGTCTCTATCTCTCTCTATCTCTTTATCTCTATCATCTCTATCTCTGTCTCTATTTCTAATTCTCTCTCTCTCTCTGTCTCTGTCTCTCTCTGTCTGCGTCTCTGCCTCTCTCTCTCTCTGTCTCTGTCCCTCTCTCCCCCCCTCTCTCTGTGTCTATCCCTCTGTCTCTCTTTCTGCCTCTCTCTGTCTCCCTCTCTGCCTCTCTCTCTCTCTCTCTCTCTGTCTCACTCTCTGCCTCTCTCTCCCTGTCTCTCCCCCTCTCTCTGTCTACCTCTCTCTCTCTCTCTCTCTGTCTCCCTCTCTGTCTCTCTCTCTCTCTGTCTATGTCCCTCTCTGCCCCCCCTCTCTCTGTGTCTATCCCTCTGTCTCCCTCTCTGCCTCTCTCTCTCTCTCTCTCTCTGTCTCCCTCTCTGCCTCTCTCTCCCTGTCTCTCCCCCTCTCTCTGTCTACCTCTCTCCCCCTCTCTCTCTGTCTCTGCCTCTCTCCCTCTCTCTCTCTCTGTCTCTCTCTCTCTCAATCCATCCATCCACACGTGTGTTTTTGTGTATGTACAGTACATAGCATGTGTATATGTGTGTTATGTATGGGTATGGGTAGATATATAGATTCTTTTGAGAGCAGGAAACAGAATTTATTTTTTAATGGCCAGTGGGCCAGTACACTCGCAGTAAAAAAATGACAATAAAGGTTATCTTATCATCTTATTTGGATTGCTCTGTATATTTCTTGATAGAATTCCTTTTCTGCAGAAGCATGACTCAAGTAGTGTGTGTGTGTATGTATGTATGTATGTATGTATGTATGTATGTATGTATGTATGTATGTATGTATGCATGCATGTATGTATTCTTTCTTTCTTTCTTTCTTTATTATCTATCTATCTATCTATCTATCTATCTATCTATCTATCTATCTATCTATCTATCTATTTATTCTCAGCCTTCCATCCTTCTGATGTGGGTAAAATGAGGACCCAGACTATTTGGGGGGCAATATGCTGACTCTATACACTGCTTAGAGAGGGCTGTAAAGCACCGTGAAGCGGTATATAAGTCTAAGTGCTACTGCTATTTATCCATTCACCCATCCATCAAATTTATGTGCCTCCCATCTTGTCCAAAGTTGACTCCGGGTGGTTTACAAACATTAAAACTAGGATACATTAAAATCATAAAGAAAAATAATGACAGTAGTAAATCAAAAGATGCAGAGAAGGGAGAGGGGAACATGAAGCATATGAGGAGACATCTCACTATCTTACAGTGGTTGAGGATGTTTTTTTCTTAGATTATACCTAATAAAAATGCAGTTTCATTTCAAATATAAATTCTATTTTTTTTTCATTGTAATATGTGTAACTTTCCAGTATATCTCTACCACATACGATAAAAATATTTTTCTGTTTATGACATTTCCAACAGTTACTGCATGATTTTCTCTTTAGACATTATTATTAATGAATTTGTGTACCATGTGTAGAACATTCTTAGCCATTTTCTACTGTTGTCACTTTGCATAAATTTTATAGATTTTTCCCATTGTTACCATTCTTAAGGTACAGAAAACTTTTTTAATTTTTTTTTATTATTTGCAAAAATAAAAATGAAGGATTTATATCAATATGGATCACACATAGGCTGTTTAGTTAGTACTATACATTTGTTCATTTCAGTATTACGTCATTTATCAGTTTAGATTAGTTTGTCCGACTTTATAAGACAGTTAAAAAGTAAAAGGTTACAGATACAAAATAATATATAAACACATCAAATTTCTAAAAAGATTTGGGGTTATTAAAAGCAGTACAAGTAATCCTCGACTTAACAACCACTACTGAGTCCCAAATTTCTGTTGTTAAGGGAGACATTTGTTAAGTG
Organism: Natrix natrix natrix; assembly: GCA_029891615.1. NCBI lineage: Eukaryota > Metazoa > Chordata > Lepidosauria > Squamata > Natricidae > Natrix > Natrix natrix. The sequence continues at coordinate 3,284 of JAKRSK010012221.1, read as the reverse complement.
AGCTTTGCCCCATTTTACGACCTTTCTTGCCACAGTTGTTAAGTGAATCAGTGCAGCTGATACGTTAGTAACCCGGTTGTTAAGTGAAATGGTCTCCCCGTTGAGTTTGCTTATCAGAAGGTTGCAAAGGGAGAGCACACGACCTTGGGATGCAGCAATGGTCATAAGTACGAGTATGAACTGTTGTAAGTTGAGGACTGTATGTATTCAGTCACTTTCCTCACAGTATCCTTTAGACCAGTGTTTTTCAACCTTGGCAACTTGAAGATGTCTGGACTTCAACTCCCAGAATTCCCCAGCCAGCTGGCTGGGGAATTCTGGGAGTTGAAGTCCAGACATCTTCAAGTTGCCAAGGTTGAAAAACACTGCTTTAGACGACTTGAATAATTTTTTGTCCTCTTTCACCATCGTCCAGGTGTTGATTGACTGGATAAACGATGTCCTGGTTGAAGAAAGGATAATCGTCAAACAGCTTGAAGAAGACGTTTATGATGGGCAGGTGCTACAGAAATTGCTAGGTGAGGTGTTATGTGTGAAAATGGTGGGTGGTCTGGATTAGGGAAACAGACTTAAATTTTGACTTAATTATACTATATTGCCAAAAGTATTCGCTCACCCATCCAAATAATCAGAATCAGGTGTTCCAATCACTTCCATGGCGTGTATATACACAGGTGTATAAAACCAAGTACCTAGGCATGCAGACTGTTTTGACAAACATTGGTGAAAGAATGGGTCACTCTCAGGAGCTCAGTGAATTCCAGCGTGGAACTGTGATAGGATGCCACCTGTGCAACAAATCCAATCGTGAAATTTCCTCGCTCCTAAATATTCCACAGTCGACTGTCAGCTGTATTATAAGAACGTGGAAGTGTTTGGGAACGACAGCAACTCAGCCACGAAGTGATAGGCCATGTAAACACGTCCAACATCAGTGTGTGACCTCACAAATGCGCTTCTGGAAGAATGATCAAAAATTCCCATCAACACACTCCTATACCTTGTGGACAGCCTTCCCAGAAGAGTTGAAGCTGTTATAACTGCCAAGGGTGGACCGACGTCATATTGAACCCTATGGATTAGGAATGGGATGTCACTTACAGTAAGTTCATATGCGAGTAAAGGCAGGTGAGCGAATACTTTTGGCAATATAGTGTCTGTTCCTCTATGAAATGGCCTTTGGCAGTCGTAAAACTGGTGATGACATGTGGCGCTATATGGCTCAGAAGAGGAAGCCAACAAGTTTAATACATCTGCATAAGAGATGGCAATTCAGGCAGGTTTCTGACCAGTTTATCTTCGGAGAAACGGGGAGCGGAAATATTGAGTAGTGGTATCGGAGAACTGGCAAAAACCACCCTGCTGACTGGCCCCGCCCTCATCTATTCACTGCTGCCCTCCCGAGTCCCAGCTGATTGGGAGGAAATGGGGATTTTGGCAGTATCCTTCTCCTGGAGTGGGGAGGGAAAGGAGATTTTATAGTAACCACCCTTGCCAACGCCACCAAGCCAAACCATGCCCACCAAGCCACGCCCACAGAAGCCAGTAGTAAAAAAATTTGAATCCCCCCACTGAATCTCTTCTTAAAAACTTTCAGTGTTGGAGCATTTCAGTGTGAGGATTGTCTGTAAAGTTGCTTTTTCATCACTGTCGTAACTGAGTTCTAGGGCGGGTAGGGCCAAAGTTGTTGCAAAGACCCCTGCCTTACTTTGTAAAATCTCGCTTCTGCTTATCTGTGTTTCCAATCTAGAAAAAACTTGCTGGTCGTAAACTAAATGTGGCTGAAGTGACGCAGTCTGAAATCGGGCAGAAACAGAAACTGCAGACTGTATTGGAAGCTGTCTAACGATTTACTTCGTACCTCATGGCTGGACGATCAAGTGGAGTGTGGACCGTAAGCATCAGGCTTCGAAAAGAATACTAAGAAAGCTACTCTAGCTTTAGTAATTGATTGTTTCCCACTCTCCGGTAGTAAAAGATACCCCAAGGAGCAAGAGTGGAAAACACCGAAAGCTCAATTGCTGGCAATATCTCAGTGTTTCAAGATTTAAATATGGGGATCCCATCTCTTACCTTTATTTCATTTGGTGTTACAATACAATAGCAGATTTGGAAGGGACCTTGGAGGTCTTCTAGTCCAACCCCCTGCCTAGGCAGGAAACCCTATACCGTTACAGACAAATGGCTATCCAGCATCTTCTTAAAGACTTCCAGTGTTGGGGCATTCACAACTTCTGGAGACAACTTCTGTTCCACTGATTAATTGTTCTAACTGTCAGGAAGTTTCTCTTCAGTTCTAAGTTATTAAGGGAACGTATATGAAAAGTATGTTGTACAATTAATATAGATTAGATAAGGTTGCTTTATTTGCATACTTTAGCCTGGTTTCCTGCTGCCCATCACTGGTAATAAAATAATAATAGGGATTTCAAGGGGTGGGCTTCAAAATTTTTAACAAGGGGTTCTCTGCCTGGTTGCTGAGTGGGCATAGCCATGGAGGGCGTGGCCTAGTTGGCCTCCTGCACCATGGCTAGGGGGAGGTTTTGCCCTCCCCGAGTTCCAGAGGCTTTCCTCAGGCCTTTGGAGGGCAAAAACTGCCTCCCCAGGCTCCAGAGGCCCTCTGACTCATGCGGAGGTTCGGGGAGGGTGAAAAACGGGTCTATCAGAAGTTTGGGAAGGACGGAAACAGGTCTGTTTTTCACCCCTCCCTAAGCCTCCATGTGCGTCCTGCAATTACCTGCATTAAAACAGGCCGTGTGGGGGTACCTGGGAGGGACGGGGTAGGGTGGGCGTGGCCAGCCAGGAGTGGAATTTGGGGGTTCTCTGAGTTGCACAAAATCTTAGCTAGATGTGCTCCCGAACCTTGCAAATCCCCGGCAGCCTACCCCTGGGAGTTCTACAGGATAGTAGAAGTTCTTCTTTTTAACCACTCAGATTAAAATGGGGCAGTCCTCATTTTGATTTCATATTTCATCTGTGCCTTACAGCACAATTTAGCCTGAAAAGCTACAAAGCTTCTTTTTTAAAAAATAAATTAGCTGATAACCTGGCGTTGCCTGGCTACTTATTTATCCCAATCCTGTATTATTCAGGAAAAGGAATGAGTTATAAGTGGCAGTGTGAGTGCAGAATGAGCTGTCCTCCCTCCTTCCATTAATATGACCCCAATTCTTGAAGAGGCGATGGCAAGAGCAGCTTCTCCCTGAGCCCTGATTTCGGCGGCAATTAAACTCAGTTAAAAATGTTTTCCCTCTGCCCCCAGAAGCATCAAGGATACCACCGTG